>FIZT01033462.1:0-12189 GCA_900065295.1 Paracoccus marginatus
TTTTGAAAAAGTAGTAATTTTGGCTTTGAAAAAATGTACTTTTTGTTAGTTTTATTTTTTCAAAGGTATACTGGGACAAAATAGCGACTTATGAATGAATTTTGAGTCATTTTTGCGACTCTTTAGCGACTTTAGCGACCAAAATCTCAAATTGCGACTTTCTAGCGATAATTGCGATAATTGCGACCTGTAGACACCCTGAAAAATCATATTCATTCGAATTCAAGAAGAGGCACAGAGGACCAATACCGAAACCAGACTTTTCCAGACTTTAGAAACGAGCCATCGATACAGTTGAAATGAAAATTGAAACCAATATCCAATAGGTGGATTCAAAGTGGCCGGGATTGAACAACCACTTCGCCATTTTTCCCAAACCGGTTTCTCCGTTTCCAAAAAAATTCCCTTTCAGTTTCAGAAAACTGACAAATGTACTTTATAATCAAATCATTTTTTCTGATGATGGAAAAAATTTGAAAATTCACAATTTTTTTCGAGAAAAACAAATGAAAATTTGTTTTCATAATATTTTCTCTTTAAATTGGGCGCGAAAAAAATACATTCCGCTTCCTCGAATCACTTTTCAAACCGAGCACACCTCGAAAGAACCTATACTCTCGATTCGAACCAAAATTCACAGCATCATTCACCTACATTATTCGATCAATCGAACTCGTTCCTCTGAGGACACAATCAGCCACCTTTCCGTACAATGTGTACCTATTTCGTACGGTCACCTGCCCCACGACCAGTGAAACCCCTGCGTTCGTACGCTACACATACGACCACACTCAAAGGACACTTTGGAAACCGACCATCTCACTCCTACACCATTAACACGACTACACGATACACTCAGCTCGGCCGCAGCATTGTTTATCGAACACTTTTAACACCTACGTGTACGTGGAGTCGGATAATCGAAGCAGCTCGCCTGGTCTTTCGCTGCTCCAGCCAGCGTGCATATCGAGTCGAACTTAATAGAAAAGCAGACCACACGTACATTAAATTAGAGAGGAGACGTCGTCGTAGCAGATAGGGTGGAATACACATGCATACAAACACATATACTCGTCGTACTTCGGTACCATACATATTTTTACCTATACATAGGTAGGTATACATTTATATGAAGAGCAGCGCGTAAATGCAACGCGACGCGAGATGAGTATGTTGAGCAAGGGGCCGGGCAGCGAGTAAAGAATCAAGAGAGCGAAGAAAAAATATACACTCGAGAGAAAGAAAAAGTGTCTGTCATCGATAGTACCGTTCTTCGTTTGAGGGCTTGGCTAGTCTGGGCGAAAACGGCTAACTAAAAGCAAGCAGAATGGAATCTACTTCACAAATCACATATTCATACTGGTTTACCTGACAAGGTATTACGACAAGACATCTTCGACCATCGCGCGTTCTATACGCATTCCTGTTTTGGGTCAACCGGGGTCATCAAAACTCCGTAAATAGGCCAAGAACTTAAGATTTAGAAAAAAGAAAAAAAAATCTTTTTGATTAAGAAGCGAAGAATAAAAAAAAAAAAAAAAAATACAGTGGTAAACCACACGGTCTTGTATATCGTTATCCAATACCCACTTTAAAAAAATCGTATCGATCGATAATTAATTCCGATACTATGTTAATTCGAAAACAAACCGTTCCAACAAATCCATTAACATCGAAGATACTTTCGTTGTACTTTTTTTTTCAATTTGTAAAAAAAAAAAAAGTAGATTTGGCAATTCGATCGATCTTTCGTGTCGTCACCTAAATTTGGTAACTTTCTGGCAACATTGTCCGCGCACATTACACCTGCTCAAGCGCGTAAATAGAAGGTCGCCTCTTCGCCTCGTACCCATCCAGCATCTTCTCTTCCAGCGGATAGAAAAAAATAAATACCTACGCTTCGATACCACTCTTCGCTCGCTCCTCGTGTAGTGAAATCAGGCCACCGTTTCGGAAGCCACCGCAGCTCTGCCAAATACTTACACATCGACCGTTTTGCTAAAATCTGTTTGCTATCGTGGCCAATTATCGTGGCATCCACCAATCAACAGGTTTGGTGTGGTGATTTTCCCTACGTGTAGTACCTAGGTATGTAGGTAGTACCTACGAGATACTACAGTGTTTGGCTCTTTACGAAATAAAGATCTAATTATATCGTTTGCTAACCGTCATCGGTAAACCGAGTACCTAATTATTGAATACTTAATTCGGATTCAAAATCACGTGCCGATTGATTCAAAGTCCGGCCAAACCAGTATTTTAGAATTTACTCTCGAGTACTTACTACAATTTTTGTCGTCATTTTCCTGATATGAATTGGGAGGATTTGACTTGGAAACTTCCAACGAAGGAGATGACCCTAAATGTGAATAAATTGGAAAATAATCAAACTCATAATTCATTTTTTTTAAATTTCAGGCTTCAAAATTTTGATTTTTAATTTCGTTCAAAAATTTTTACAAATTTTATTTTCTGTAATTTTGATTTTTTTTTTAATTTAAAATTTGTTTTCATGAAAATTATTACGCTCTTGAAATTTTTATTGTAATTTTTCAATTTGAAGAAAATTACAAATTTTTTTCATTTTTTTTTCTAAAAATTCATTTTTAATTTTTTTCCAATTTTTCGAAATTCTTTTCAGTCCAATTTTTTATTTTTTCGAATTTTTTCCCCAAATTCTTTTTTAATTCAATTTTTTATTTTTTTCAATTTTTTGTTTCAATTTTTCAATTTTTTTTCTCAATTTTCATCATTTGAAAAATAATCGCAATTTTTCAATTTTCATTTTCACTCATTTTTTTCAAGAAAAAAAATCTAATTTTCCCTCTCAACCTCCAACCAGCTCATCACCTCCTTCTCTTCTCAACTCTTTTTCTTCGCTATCCCATCCCAAACATTCTCGCCATCTTAACCCGACACCTGTGTACGCCGATTCGATCACACTTCGCAGCATCTTATTACCGTCTCTGCGAAAATCACATCCCACCTTCCAAGCGACCGAGACAATCCTCATTCCTCGCCTTACACTATTTATAGTACGTTTTAAAAGAAACGCTGAAACCTCTCAAACAATGAGCCGCGAAACGAGTCTTATTAGCTGTCCATTGTGTGGCAACATTCGACACGAAATTTCAGCGACCTGTCGAGGTTCGCGGGTCGAGCTCAGAATATCATATAGAAGTGAAGAAGAGAAAAAAGCATCACGTAAATTAGTACATACGCCGAAGAAGTAGGCGCTAATTACCAACGTACGGAGCTATATAGCAACGTGTCCTACGACCGACGAGAAAATAACATCACCGTGAAAGACATCTTTTTCTCACCGCAAATATCCATACGTAGGTATTTTTTCTGCTGAAAAAAAATCATCTTCGAGAGGCGAGACGAATCGACGCGTGAACACGAGCAAACAACGTGATTAATTCTCGTATATGAGAATACGTATAGCTTATAGCATAGATACGGTAAGGTGTGTTATGGGTCAGTTTCATCGATATATACGAATCCACCCTGCATAGCTGCAGGGTACATAATGGTCAATTGGAACCAGGTATACCAGGTATAGTGCAAGGTACGGTATAATATGATTCACAAATTCACGTGTGTCTATATCATTAACATAAAAATACGTACACCTTGGAAAAAAAATACACCTAACGTACGGTCTTCTTCAACACTTATATATTTTTCACCTCTGTATACATCGTACATCATCATCATCATCGTCGTCCTCATAATACCACTACAATAACATCATCACTCGATACTGTACGTGTACAGTCGAGTATCTACTCGTATTTATGCGATAGTTGCATTTTCTAACACCTTGCAACGAAGAAAAAAACCTGTACAGCTCGGTAGTTAAGCATATCGACGCGTTGTTTTTTTACAATTCGAAATCCGATCGAGTATAATGTACTAGGTACCAATGGTATAAATGTACCAGAGGGGAACCCACGTGTATGAAAATTCCAACCGTATTAATTCGATCGCCTCCCTATACTGTTTGTGTACTTACTTCGAAAAAATCAACACATGATCGTCGAGTGCTCCTCGTACTTGATTTTGTTCTTTTTCTCTTTTTAATAGGTCGTTCATCGGAACGTCGTACGTAGGTACTATTCTCTCGTCGTCGTCGTCGTCAATCCCACAATAATAACAAACTGCTGCCGAGTACTTCGGTATATGAATAGAATAGAAATAGAGAGAGAGAGCAAAAAGAGAAGAAGGATTAACCTGCGAATGGTTTAGATGTAAATAAATGCTACCTGAGAGCATTATGTAGCGTTGATTAGATCACGTGGAACTTGATACATGCGAAAAATAGTGTAATAATCTGATATTACCTACCATTGTTCGGGCGTGTGTGCGTCGATGTCGATTGCGGTGATGGTGGCGTTGTTTGTGGAAATATAGAAATGATTTCGAGAATTAATAGGTTTTTTTTTTTTTTTTTTCACGAATGAGTTGTCTGATTTCAGTTTTGCAGTATTTTTTTCTACTCGCAATTCTCGATGATTAAAATCTTTTTTTTTTACGTAGATACTTCAAAAAATTCGGATAATTTTTTTCCCCTCGAGAAATCAATTTTCTTCAAAAATTACCTACAACGTTTCTCCTTCGGTATTTTCGATCAATTTTCAAGCACTAGGCATGTAAAAAAATTGAGAATAAAATAAAGCGAATTTTCAGAAAGCTTGAGAATTATTTTCAAGCTAGAACCACAAGGTAAAAATTTCAGAGCCCAAGCCCCCTCTCACCCCTTGCTACCTCCGAGCAAAACGTTACTTTTTACCTTCCGATTGAAAATTTTCTTTTTCTCGAGTTTTCAACCGAATTGTTTCCAACTTGCAGGGATATTAGCCTACACTGAAAAGGGTGCTACTGGGTAATAAAAAGAAAATTTTCTAGCAGTTTTTCTAGTCGAAAGACTCGAAACTCAAATTTGAAACCATCAAATTCACTTCCCTACAATATATTTCGAAAATAAAATTCTATAAAAAATGCATAGGATTTTTTCGAATTTTTCAAGCATTGAAAACATGTTAAGAAGTCGAGAAAAAAATTTCAAATTTTTTTCATTCATAAAAATAATTTTTCATTTCGTTGAAAAATTGTTTTCCACCGATGCATCCACAAAATACGTATTTATACGCCACTTACCCGAAATTCATCACTTGAATTCATTTATTTTGCCTTATTTTTGTAGGTTTCAAGTCTCAAAACTGAAAATAGTCACTTTCTGTAGGTGCGCTACAACAACAGAGTTCTGTTCAGCAGGCCTAAGCACCCTCAAAAATATTTTTTCAATAAACAGAATATTCAAATGGAAAAAATTTGAGTTTTCATGAGAATTTTTTCTTCCTTCTGAGCAAGTAGGTACTGATGGAAAAAATGATAAATCTCACTTCGATCAAATTCTATTTAATTTTCCTACAAAAACACCTCAAATAGAGAAAAATTAATTTTTCAAAAAAAAAAAATTTAATTGGTTCTGGATGTCAATTTTTTTTTTTGACAATTTTCGAGTACCTTCAATTTATTGTAACCAAAATAATGAAAATTGAAGCAGGGGAAGCTGTTTTATGACGTTTTTGTCAAACTACTGATTAAATACGCGAAAATTTTCAGCTTTGAGCTTTGAAACCTATACAAAAATCAGGCGAAATGAACGAGTTTCGTTGGAAATAGGGCCAGTAACGTACAAATACGTATTTTGAGGCATAATTACGAGAGAAAAAAATTTCACCAAAAAACGACCACTTTACGGATAAAACACATGCTCGAAAAATAATTCTTAAAATTTTTCAAGACGTTCTCAGGCTTGAAAAATTCAGGAAAAAATATTACCGACGTCGTACGCAGAGACTGGGCACGTATTATGGTATTTTTAAAAAATTTTCTCTTCGAAAAATCGTCTCGAACACGAGAAATATTTTCTATTTTTTGCCTCATTTTACGATAATTTTCTATTTTCCCCCTGAAAACGTCCATCTACTCGGAAATAGAATGCCAAATTTTTCCAATTCAAAAAAATGAAGTATTTTTTCAAAAAAAAAAAAAAATCAATCACGACCGACCAAGAAATACCTATAGGCCTAAATTCAATCCATTCGAACACCGAATACAGCACCCAGCACCGAAATACCTACATTTGTCTTCGAGTCTCCGTAAAAGCGCCCAATTCGTAAGAAAATCCTCGACAATGGAACTTCGAAAAAAGTCAAGTTTTCGATACACAGTTCGAACATCGGAATAATATTCTTATTCGCTCGAAAATCGTATAGATGAAGAAGTAAATAGCGTAGAATCGTCCTCTCGACGCTCAAAAACTGCTCATCGAATTATACCTTGGTCACTCCGACAAATTAAATCCACTCTCCAGTCTTCGGAAAATCACACAATTTCTCATCGCCATTACAATGAAATTTACTCGTGAGATCGTACCTATTCGTGTGGAAATCTTCAAAAACACTTTAATTTGGGAGAATTCGACGAATTCGGATTTTTTCTGCTTTATAAACCGCCAGAATTTGGCCAAAAAAATATTTTTTCAATGAAAAAAAATATATCGAAGGGAATGAAATGATTCCAAATCGATGTTCCAATTTAATGGAAAAACACTATCGAAAAAAAAAAAAAAAAAACATTTGCACGATTTTTCGTCGATGGAAATTTCCCATGTTGTTTACAAACTTAAAAGCGGAAATTTATCGAATAATTTTTTGCATTGAATTTTTTCTAGGTTAAAAAAAAATTGACAAACATTTTAGTTGGAAAAATCAATTTTTTCAACTTGAAAAAAAAAGTGATTCGCTTCTAAAACTCCTCTTCTGCTCTCCTAAATATTCTCACTTTGCACTCGACAAAAAAACTCGTTTAATTAAAATTTTGCAAATTATTTATTAAATTTTACGTTTTCTTCTATATGACTAATTTAATCACAGCGTTGGTATCACTATTCTTTAAATAAAACTTTACATAAGAAAAAAAAAAAAAAAAAAAAAAATATTCATCATCGTCATTTAGTAAGATATCGTAATTTATAGAACTATTTTCACAACTTAACTTGTACCAGGTAAGTAAATACTCTCTTTATAAAATTCTTTACACACGCGGACGCGACGAAAGAAAATAATAATAAAAAAATCAAACCGGGCGCGAGAACTACCATTTCTTTCGCGATACAACATTCAAAAATCTACGAATATACTCGGGCGATAAAAACATCCTGGGGGCAAAAAAATAATAAGTCGACGGTTCGATAAGTAAAACTAATTAAAAGAAAGAAAAAAACATAACAAATCAACAGAGAACAAATGAAAAAAAAGAAAAGAAAAACTGGTCACATCGTGACTCACACACTTCAACAATAAGCGAAATAAAATTGGTCATGATTCGGTGGGTTCTTGTCGCGCGATTTCTGCCAGGGGGTTGGGTGGTGAGATGACGAGACCCTAGCCAGCGAGCAAATTGGTAAAATAAGGCGGTAGAAAAATTCTCTTACCTTGGAAACTCGAAAAGCCGGACCTTTGTCGTCGTCCACGCGTACATCTCGTGCCATCGATACGTGCAAAATATCGTCAATTTCCTCAAAAATCCGCAGTTGATGCTGATCAAAAGTTGGCCACGTCGAGAGTATGTGTGTATTTGACGATCGACACCGGACGTGTTGAAAATATGTATGTACGTGTATATATCAAAACTCGTCCGGTTGTTGCTGCGCCAACTGCGACCGGCTGCTTTTTTTTTCGACTCTTCGGGTTCCAATTCTCGAAAAAATAAACCGTATGTGGTCCGAATTTCTCTATTATGCGTTCGCCAACTCGCGACGACACAATTCCTTTATTTTTTCAGGATCTGGCTCGGGGTCGCCTGTTTTCTTTTAATGCATAATAACAACGCGTTCCCACACTTGCAGAAGCAAGACGACCGCCATATACGTGCGTTTACTTTTGTTTACCTATTTCTGTATCTCTTTTTTTTTTCCTAGTACTAGAGCGTGTAGTAATTTCGCTTCGCAGGTATTTTTTTTTCGTTTGGGGGGTAGGTACTGGCGCGCGAAACGAATCACGACGAAGAATCAAACGCGGCATAACCAATTTTAGGTCAATTTGTAAAAAAAAAAAATTCTTAATTCTATCGAAAAAAAAAAGAAAAAAAATTTACATTGAAAAAAAAACGGAAACAAAAACCTAACCATAATACGGGCCACATAACTAAAAAAAAAAAAAAAAAATGGAAAAAAAAAAAAAAAAATTCCCAAAACAGTTATTTTACAATTTNAAAAACGGAAAAAAAAACCCAACCAAAAAACGGGCCACATAACAAAAAAAAAAAAAAAAAAATGGAGAAAAAAACAACGTAATTCCCATAACAGTTACTTTACAATTTGTTCAATGTACAATTTATATACGAAACATTATACAAAAAAAAAAAGAAAGAAAAAATCGTAAAAACAAATTACCACAGTTAAGTCAGGCCAGGGCCGAATAAAAATTTATACAAGTTTTTTCAATTAATATTAAATTTTTTCGATAAGTAAAGCCCAACAGTGGGAAATTGGAACACGTTTAGTAGTTTTCCGAGCAACTCAATTTTTTTTTAATATAAAATAGAAAAGATGGTGGTAATTTTATATTAATTTCGGATACGAAACTCATTTTTTTTCTCTTAGGGTAGTCGAATCTACGCGAGTAGATGTTGGAAAAAAGTGAAAATCGACGATCGAATTTTCCTAGACTTGAATCGAGAATTTGCAAAAAAAATGAACGAGGATGTTGCATGTCGTCGTTGACGTTTTTCAAACGTCAACTTGGTCATTTCTCGTTGTGTCGCGTATCCGATGATGATGATGACGACGAGTACGATGCAAGATTTTCATAAATAATTCAATTCCTCTTGCATTTTGGAGATAGCTCTGGAGTGTTCAACGTCCCACTGGGCTAAACGTTAATGAGCCGCCAGCGAGTGATGCGGTGCCATGGTCTGGGGCGACAGTAGCGGCGTAGGACTATGCGAAGACGAATGATGGCCCATCGGAGATCCGTGCATATCTTGGTGATGGTATCCGTGATGAAGTCCGTGCGGACCTCCGGGAGGTAACGTGCCGTCCATCATGCCGTCGGGAGGGCCTCCCAGGGTATTCGGAGGCGTCATACGTTTCTCTTTCTGCCTTCGATTGCAGAACCATACCCTGACTACCTCTTTCTCGAGCTGTAAGCTGTCGGCCAGCGAGGTGATCTCCTGCGCCGATGGTTTGGGTTGTTTGTGAAAATGCTGTTCGAGGGCGCCCTTAACCGATACCTCGATGCTGGTGCGTTTTTTACGTTTACGCCCTTGAGCGGCGATCTTATCGATGCTGGTCGGCGAGCCGGTCGTCGAGTCGGCCTCTTCTAGCCATTTCTGCAGCAGCGGTTTCAGCTTGCACATATTTTTAAAGCTTAATTGAAGCGCTTCGAATCTACATATGGTAGTCTGCGAGAAAACGTTACCGTACAAGGTACCTAAGGCTAAGCCGACGTCGGCCTGGGTAAATCCTAGCTTAATCCTTCGCTGTTTGAATTGTTTGGCGAAAGCTTCGAGATCATCGGAGGTGGGAGCGTCTTCTTCGCCCCCGGATGGCACGTCGGGATGCTGACTTGAAGGGTATGAAGGACTATGATTTTGCATATCTCTAAGCGTAGGATGTAGCTGCGGGCTGGTCTGATGGTGATGCGTTAGCAGCCCGTTCATCGTGTGATAAGCGCTATGATGCTGAAGGGGCGACGCGGCCCCGTTATTCGTCGGTAAGCTGTAGTGCGCGGCGCTGGGCATATGCCACGGATGCGGCGATCCGCCGGCGCCCGTTTGCTGGTGCGACGGCGGGCCGCGATGCATATCCGGATGCTTGCCTATATCGAGGCTCGTCTGGTGCGGATGGTGGTGATGCGAGTGGTGGCCGTGCAGACCCATCGACCAGTCGGGAGCGCCGTGCTGGACGCTCAGCCACGGATTGTGCGTCGTCGGCAAAGGCACCGGATGGCCGTTGGGCGACGGCGACGAAGGCAGCTGATGGTGATGGTGATGGTGGTGATGGTGTTGGCCGCTCGACAAATATTTCATCTCGTTGTCGGCTATCGATCTGGGCGACGGACTCGTGTGGTATCCGCCTATGGACGCGTTCACGTTAACGATATTCATGCCGCCCAGCACGTTACCGTCCAAATCGGACGACACCGCTGAACTGACCGACGGCATGTACGACGCCGGTGTCGCCAAAGCCATTGCGTCGTCCACCGATGTTGATGATGTCGATGTCGATGTCGATGATGATGATGATCCACGCGACACCACAATATTTCACCCGTTTTTATCCACGCAACAATCGACCACAAAAAAATTTTATCAATTCACAACATTTGAGAGCGAAACAAAAATTACTTCTCGACGCGTATCATCGACCAATCGAAAATATTTTTCAAACTATACATCTAGGTATACACAAATTGGACGATATCTTCTTCGGTACGCGACGAAACCGATATTTTTCCAAAAAAATTACAACAATACATAAACCAAAGCGGGGCGCGCGATTCGAAAAAAAAAAAATCGAACCAAAACCGCGAAAATAATCACCCCCTCGCGCGCACTATACGACACTGATCTGCATTGTAAACATCGAAACCGATTGTAGAACTCATGTGTTATGCATGTCGAGCAACTTGCAACTACTGCCTTCTAGACTAGCGTTAGTGGCTTGCCGAGTAGCTCACTTACTCGTTCACCTCCCTCCCGGCCAAACACACCGGATTGGCGAACGAACCACTATTGTAACCGCCGCGTGACGTAGGCAGTCAAAGCGGCCGCGATTGGCGAGCTCCTAAGCGCCTCCCAACAGTCAGCTGTCTTCGGAGGGGAGACCATAGTAAACACGAGTAGTCAAGGCAACGGCACGCCGCTACACCAGCACGCACTCAACACGCTTCGACTGTTTCGAACGCTTTTCTACCGTGTTCGGTGTTCCAGCGAGCTTCTCACTCTCCTATACGTACAAAACATAGTACGGAGCTATACGCCGCCGCTTCTCGCGTCTCCTCGCGTAGTAGTCGACGTCGTCGTCGTCGGTCGCCTAGCGAAAAAAAAAAAGGAAAAAACCTATATCACTGTGTACGTACGTTGCTCTGCATGTACATAAAGTGTTAGACTGGGGTATACGGTGATAGAGACTCTACTTATTGCAGCGTACATAGCATGTTTCAGCACTATACACTAGGATACACCCGAATGAGAGAAAAATTTGCAAAAATTTACAGCCTATTGGTGTGCATTTGCTTCCAATCTCCGAAAGGCGAGCTTGTAGTGCATTTGCAACAAGAACCCGGTGAGAAACGTGACATGTTTCGCCGCAGTTTTACGACTTTCCCTGTCAGTTCTCAAATTCAAACCAATTTTGAATATATACGTTCTTTTTGGGGCACAGGGTTCCTAAGAAGCCCCGGAAATTGAAATCCCATTTTCACCAGATTTTTTTTAAAGTCTCAGGTATACAGTTCAGCAGCATCGCGTATTGTAAATATCAACCCCCCTGAATGGTGTATTTTTAGATTGACCGATACAGAGGTCTACGTATGTCGCGTCGTGTTTTTTACGAGGCGCCGTGGGAACTGATGTTCTAACGCGCGTGCTTGACCTTTTTTTAAATACAATTTTTTTTCTTCAAATTCTCAATTTTTAAAAATAGTCGCTTTGAAAAAAAAAAAAATTGGAAGAAAAATAAATTCAAGGGATCAGAGAAGCCATCAATTTAGACCTTTTTTTCGACTCAATATTTCACCTCCTCCTCAACTGACCTTCATTTATCTACAGAAAAAAAAAACGATCCAAAAACTTGACACCACTTCATCATTACCAATTTTTTTTTGAAAAATCTTTTTTTTTTCAATTTTTGACTTTTGAAAATTTCTGGGCCAAATTCTCGACTTTTTCTTCGCTCTTTCTCTTTCAGCTTCAAGATGAAAACTCGAATTTCCAAACCTGTTACAACCCTATCGACAATTTGGATTTCAGGATGCTAGCATATATGCTACTTGAACGCTTGGACAATGCTAGCATTGTGCTAGCATTGTACTGAAATGCTAAAATTCATCAGCATTATGCTGATATTATGCTAGTACACCGATAACAAAATGCTAGCACTTGACCTGTTTT
>FIZT01033464.1:0-14558 GCA_900065295.1 Paracoccus marginatus
TCTGCCTTGGTCCCGACTCAAAATCGATCTGCCGGTTCGGGTGCTTCCCTTGTGAAAAAAAATAAAAAATTCTCTCGATTCCAAAATCTCGAAAATACGTAATACCAAACAGTAAAATCTCAAGCCCAGAAAAACACATCGAATAATTTCGCCTCAATTACCATTCCTCTCCCACTCTTCAGTCCGACTCCAACCCATGATACACCACACCGTAGCCAATTTTCTCGATCGTTTACACCTGTGTCGTGCCACTTCACGCAAAACAATAATACTTACGAACCCACCGAGAGAGAAACCGATCTACAAATACACCGAAAATAACAACCGTTCAGGTAAAAAAAAAACAAAACAACAATCAACGAATCCAGAAAAAAAAACAATACCGCCGCGTATTCATTAATTAACGTACCTACAAAATAGTCGCTATTTTATTACCTCATTTCCCTTTTCGGACCAAGCTACCCGTAGTAAATAGGCGAACCTGCAGCTACGTGGTATTTTCTCGAAGACAGTCGACGATACTCATTTAGGAAATGTCTGTCAAAGCCGAATACAATTTCCATTCGAACGATAATACGTTCAAACGACTCCGGGTAATTACCCGGCAATACAGTCTTCTATACCTAAGTATGTTTAGTACGTATATAATTCGTCTGTCAAATATAAACAATTGTAATGGGCTCTAAACGGTTTATAAAAGTTCACAGTTCAACCTTTCCATATCTAGCCAACCTGGTAATTATGTCGACCCGGGATACAGGCTCGAACAAGTGTTCAACGAGTAGCATATTGAAGTGCTTCGAAAATAGTACATCTCGAGAGTGCCATAAGGTGTACAATGTACATTGGGCACGTGCTCTTCGTGAAGCAGTACACGGATGAATGCAACATTCAGCGTAATATACTTTTTCATCTCTCACCAGTAGTACGCACTAGAACTCCGACAATACATACTAGACTCGAATGCATCGTCGGTAGGTATAAAGTATGGAAATAGAGATATCAAAATATTTATACCCTCGAATATGAGATTACCAAACTAACATGTTAATTTGCCCCAAAATATCATCAACAGCTCGACTAAGTATTAACTTACACTATGCTCCGCTCATATCTTAATAATCTTATTTCCAACATCAGCCCAAGCGACGCACATACGTGTATGCGCTTTCGAGTGCGACTTTATTATTAGGCTTTTCCACATTTTAAAGCCTAAACCCTGTCGTTTATATCTCCCTTTTTTCAAATCCTCGTCCATATCGCCAATCACAACGTTATCATTTTTTTTATCGGGGTTCAACGCGAAAAAAAAAATACGAAAGAAACCCGTTCCGCGAAAAATGCTAATATCGAAGAAGACAATCCGTCGTCGTTTTAGATTGAATTTTTCATTCAATCCGACCGAAGTAGAGTGATAAAAAAGTGGCTCCAAGTTGACATTCCCCCTTTCGCGTCCAAAGATCGTTCATTTATTTACGTAGTTTTTTTGCTCATTGATATTTTATCTGTTCAGATTAATGGTTTTAGATAAGAAGATACGTCTTGTCGTTGTCGGTGACGTTAAATTTTCCTAAACGTTTTATGCCGCTTTAAATGCATTATTTTCAGACTTGGGTACGTGAAATTACACCCAACCTTATTGTGAAGTGCATTATGCAAGTGTGAACAAACGTGTAACGTGAGATTGGAAAATCTGCATTGATGACATTGTGTCGAAGAATAATGCACCCTGAATTGAATACCCTCGCCCCTTGTGCTGCGAACTGGCAGGGTATTAAAACTGAAAAAAATACCAAACGACCAAATTCACCAGAACCAGATCGTTGCCCAAAATTTACACGTTTCTTTGGCCACTGCTTATCTCGAGGAACCCAATGGCCTAAAAAAATACCCCATAAATCATTAAATTTTCAATACGACAACATAACCGTCAACGCGAACAAGCCACCAATCACACATTCCATCTCGCAATCCAACCTATAGATATACTTACCGAAAACTTGACCTATCTGGAAGACCCAGCACGCAACCACAACGAAAAACACGACGCAAATGCATAAAAATATAACACTCGACCAATCACCAACAATACTCATTTCGGATACACTCGGGCCAAGTAACCATAGAAACGACTTTTCAGTCAATTTGAGAAATAAACAAACACATCCCTAAGACCGTAGATAGCTATATACCAGTTTCGGGGATTTTTATTACCATACATCGTATACGTGTGAGGCACACCATCGACCATCGACTTCCCCCCACACGTGCATACCCATAATTGACCAAAACACTACACGGCTCGGTCCAAAACACCATCAACTTTATTCAAAGCCATCGTCGATCACAAAGAGCCCCGTCCCCCTATCTCGCATCCGCGCACAGACATACAGCAGCACACTTACCACCATAGATGGCAGAATTCGAACACTGCAACAGTCACGACAAACAATTCTTTCACCGTGTTTGGTCTCAGATAAAAGGGCCCATGATTTAGACACGGTTAGCCCCCGAAATAATATTACAAGAAGGAGTGACAGTACAAACAACCCATCTGCACGGCCAAAAGACTAAAGAGAGACGATCGCCGGCACGCTAAGCAATGTTCTCCCGGTATGATTTATCTGCTTGCGTATACCGTGTAGTATTCTTGCTCAGTCGAGTGGAATGGCAAATCCAGCCGAGGGTTCCCTCGCGGCAACGTCTATTGCTCTCGGCTCGGCTCGCATCACGCCTTTTGCCATGTATACATGGCACTTTTCTCTCTGCATTCGACTCTTGATGTACGAACGTATCTATCTATATAGTTACGCCAGTATAAAGTCTATTATTATTATTATTGTTATTACCATTTTCATCTTCCGACTAAACGGATTTCCAAGCGTGGTAATAATTCACAAGTGGCATTTTATATAACTCGTACATATAAACATGGATATTTTATCCCGTTCAGTTCGAAGTCACCGTGGTTTTTTTTCTTCAGTTTCTTCAATGGGCAGCTGACAATATTGAAGAAGATGGTTGAAATCATTGAAATATCGCAGTGCAATCAACCGGGGGAGGATGTGAAAATTATCTCAAAAATTTACATCCAAAATGTATTTTCACTCGTGTCAAGAATTTCCACCAGGTAGGTATCTTCATTTTTTCAATGCCTGCAGGGTGCCAAAAAAATGCCTGAATTTTTCATGACTTTTGCTTTATATTTTTCAGAGGTTAGCCCCCTCCCTCACCCTTGCCTAAAAAGATGTATCCAATATGAGAAAAAAATACTTTTGCACAAAAAAAATTCAAGTTTTGGGAGGGTGTGGGGTAAATATTGGTCAAATATTTTTCAAGTTTCACCAAAATCGATTCGCGAAAATCGCTGAGGGCAATTTTCACTACCTCAGTAAGCTAAACCCTTTGAAAAAAAAACTACTTACTTATCTGGAAATATTTTTAAAGACATTTTTGAATTTCTTCAGATTTTTGGAATTTTTCATATATTTTTCTAAAATTTTAAAAACAATTATTGAGTTAGTGATTAATGTTTCTGGACTTTTTTTTTATATTTATTTTTTTGGTAAATTTTTTAATAAATCAAGCTTTTTTTCCAAAACCCATCAATTTGTTCTATTTGTTCGTTCTCAGACTCATTAGAAAGAAAATTTCGATCACTTTTCAATAATGTATGACACTTTATAATTGACTCAAAAAATCAAAAATATACTGAATTTTCAGCGAAAACGTGAAAAATGCAGTTTGTTAGATATATTCGCAGGCTTCTCACCATTTTTTTCGTCACACCAGGCAGGTATGAGTTTGAAGGTTGAAAAAATGACTAATCTACTTTTGGTAGCCGGTTACTTTTTGGAGCCCACGAATGTATATGTACGTGATCGAGTGGGCCTTACATTAGACTATGAAGGAAAAACCTGCTCATAACGATGTAAATTTTCACTAGTCAATTCGTTGATTTAGCATTAACGCTCTGCGAATACGAAAAGAGGACAAGGGATAGAGGAGAGTATTCAAACGAGCCACACGTAACTCCCATTCCTTGTAATTTTTGCCAATTCTGTGCCCTGCTCGTGCTCGTAGTACTACATGGTAATCAGTGAAATTATAAATTTAAACGTGTATATGTTTACAGCTTTGCGGCTACGACGACGTATAGAAAATATGCAAACTGACGGAATGGCGACGCGCTGCCTCGTACACCCGCCAACGCCATCGCTACGTCTGCGTCTCGGCCATACACCCAGCACAAAAGGCAAACGCAAAGGCAAACGCTCCGCGCGAATATTAATTTGGTCGCGCAGTCCTTTTAACGCGTACAAATTGATGTAATTGCGTTTGCATCAATTTTCAATGCAAACGCGCTCCGGTATAGGTTGGCGAGACGAGCGCGCAGGGTACCGAGAGATGGCAAAACGTACACCGAATTTACAACCAGCCAAGTCGAGCTGGCGCGCTGTTGCGTACATACAACACACACGAAAACCAAAAGACTATACTGGAAAGCTGCCCTGCTGCCCTTCGTATGTACGTTTTGTCAGCTCCGGGAGGTCCCAATCTCAATTTGTAGTCTCTTTTCCCATCAGCCTCGGCTGGCTTTCGTCCGCTCCACGCATTTACGTATGTTTGCAATTGTTAATTGCGCTTCGCACATCTATGGTGCGGTCATTAATATGGTGCCCGTGTATATCCCAACCACCGCCCGAAGTGCAATTCATCGACTTCCTGCCGATTTTCCGCTCTTTTGTACCCTTTTCATTTATACACACGTACCGTACCGTACGGTACTACCATTGCTCGTCCAGACCTTAGTACTATTTATGCTGTTCCATAATACTGATGCAACGAGTACCCGTCACCGCCGCCGCGCCGTACCACCGAGTTACCCGCGCGAATATGGGCGACGCGTATACGCGATGCGGTGGCCACACTTGCAGCGTACTGCGAAATTCGTTTGTTCTCTAATTACCTCGTATTGACCTTCGTTTCATTCGTTAGGTACTGCACGACGGCAGCGATGATAATGACGATGGTGATTCGCAACAGTGTAAATTGAAATGTACTTTTCATAATTCAATTTGAACCGTGCTCTCTTTATTAAAATCAGTGAAAATCACTGGAAAAGAAGTCAAAACTGCACCACAGGCAAATTAGTGAAAAAAATCACTGAATTTTCACCATTTTTTTTTAGAAATTTTTCGAAACATTGACAGAAAAATCAGTGAAACTGACTAAAATTTCAGTGATTTTTTCACTGATTTGCCTGTGGTGCAATTTTGACTTTTTTCGACGAAATTTTCACTGATTCAAAATGAAACAGTAGACTGCTGAGGTAATTGATTCCAATTTTTAGGGTAAGAGAGAAAAAATTGAATCAAATGAATAGGCCAAACAATAGCATAAAAAAATCAACAGATGTAGACAAAAAAATTTACAAATACTTTTTTCAAACTTTGAAATCTCCAGCTCTAACCAAGGACTTTGCATTAGACTTCATTCATTCATTCCTGCACTGTCAAAAAATTGTCGACAGCTAATGCGACAATTGCTGGTGATTTGAAAAAAAAAAATCTTTAAAATGATCGAAATCACGAAGAACTCCTTCGAAAAAAATCACCAACATCTTTTCACGCCCTTCAGCAACCCTTACATTGCTGGCAAAATTGTATGATAAAAATTCGACGAAATCAGAGCTGATATCTAGTGGTTATTTACGAAAGTTCGAGCAAAAGCTGAACTTCCAGCACGATACATTTTTAATATCACTTCAAAGGATTCACTTGCGCTTATACACCTCCTCACAACCCTTTACTTCGTTCTTGAACCGCCTCAATGCAACCCGACTGGAAAAAAATCCTCTGCTCGTACATGGTATATGGCCGCCATCTGTACACGCCATAAAAAAGGCCAGCCAACACGCTAATTTCATTCGGAAACGATATAAAACGCAGCTGAAAAGTAGGTATAGGAAAAAACCATACACTTGCAACGTTCGGCAATTTATAATCTAAAAGTTGGCGTATACGCGGACAGCAGGCCCACGTCCCGCGGGGGTGCGAGTTTCGGAGGCTTGTAAATGATTTCGAGTTCGCACAGCACAGTAAGGTTATACATATAGGTTGGCCGCGTTCGCGAGCTGCACACCGTACATATAGAGAGCCTGGCGAAGTGAAGATGAAGTGGCGGAAAGTTCAGGGGATCCGCTATTTCCTCCGCACAAAAGGCTATTACTGTTATGTTAACAGCAGTTTGTAACACGCAATTAACTATCAACTATATTAGAAAGGGTTTGAAACGCGTAAAGGGTGAGATGGTGGCCGCCATTTTAACTATCCGGTGTCAGAACAAACTGACAAAATGTAATTAAGTGTCGGTGTAGAATTGGGCTTGGGCGCTGCTACTTCAGTTTCACTATAATATCTACTCCTGCACTCTGTATACGTACGTGTATGTGGACGGACGCGCGGTATACTATAGGTATACGATTATACTCTCTTATAAATATACGTATACGTAAAGTATACTTCTGACGTTGGTAATAATTTATTCGTAATACGCCCGTGCAGCGATTTTTTTTCTCTCCCCCTTGACACATGATGCCGACACAGTAGGTATAAATGACACTATTAAAGTTTTTGCAACATATGTACGTAGATAGCTGTACACATAGTTAGGTATACAGCCGTATAATATGATATAAGGTCCCTGAATGTTGAAGCAAAACTTTCAGCAACAACTCGCAGTAAGTTATGGATATATGTTTGTTACCAAAGCATGTTTCAATTCCGGACCCTAAGTAGGAAATTTTTTTCAATTTCCTTTTAACTAACGTTAAAAATTCCGCACAAGTATATCTTGAACAAGTACTCACCACTTTCCATAATATATATTGCTGAACGCTATTTGAAGAATCAAGTTTCGTTCCACTAACAGTTCGTTGTTCCTTTTTATGGATAATAACCTGAAACATAAATTTAAAGGAAGTAATGAAGAAGAGAAAGTTTCAAAGATTTACCTAGAACCCTTGCATGAAGCAAAATTTTCCGCCACTTCTTTTCCCCTATACCCACCAGATTTTTAGAGGAGGCAATTTTTTGTCGAGTAGTGGCATTTTAAAAACTTTGAGCCGCCATTTTTAAAAAAAAGTCACACCGACAATGGAATTTTTTTCTCAGAAAGCGGGTTATACTCAAGCCTGTAGCTAGGAATTTTTCCAACCCGGGCAAATGAATATCCCAATTGGGCAATAAAATAAAAAAATTGGGTTCTTGAAGACAAGCCATTTTTTAGGTCATTTTCACAGCGGGGTCAAATCCAATCATGGACTTAAAAGGGTCATTTTGGAGGGAAGGGGTGATTTTTTCAAGGTGAAAATTGGATTAAAATTCAAAAAAAGTGAA
The DNA here is from genome assembly GCA_900065295.1 of Paracoccus marginatus. Classification (NCBI taxonomy): domain Eukaryota; kingdom Metazoa; phylum Arthropoda; class Insecta; order Hemiptera; family Pseudococcidae; genus Paracoccus; species Paracoccus marginatus. The sequence goes on from FIZT01033464.1 coordinate 7,401, forward strand.
AATACCTACCATGGCCCGAGCGAAGCGAGGGCAAATTTCTTTAGGAAAAATCTCTGAAAAAATCACAATTTCGCCATTTTGGCTTTCAAAAAACGTATATTTTGACTGTTGGTCAACACTTTATTACGATACTTATACTTAAAAAATGGTCTGCTTGGAGAAAAAAAGTGGCAGATGTTATGATATTCCAGTGTGTGAGAGGGAAAATTGAAAAATTTTCCAACTCGGGCAAATGCTCACGCTAACCCGGGCATTGCCCGATTTGCCAGGGTCTAGCTACAAATCTGGCTATATTTACCCATAAATATGCCATAAAAATTTCAAAAATTTTGGGAAAGGTGGAACACATAAAAAAATAAATAATCAACTGACACTATTCAGCCCATACCGATATGCTACACTTTCCATGGCGCTTTCGTGGAAAATACGGTGTCCACGAACTTATGCTTTTTTCCACATTCTTGTAAAAAATACGAAAAAACATAAAAATTCTTCAAACTCAAGTAAGACTGATGGATTGAAAATGATCCAATAAAATTTTTAGTTCTGTGAGTCCAAGAGACTGGCAATCTTCAAAAAAAAAAAAATAAATCAAAAAAAAATTTAAAAAAACTGACCTTTCACATTGAAGATTAAAATTTTTTACAAAACTCAGATCATTGTTGTTTCCGCACCCTCTCCCTTCCACCAAAAGTGAGAAAAATCTGTGCACAGCTTCAAACCAAAAATTTTTCCCTCTCCAGTCTCCACCCCGCACCTCGTCAAAAAACAAACGAAAAAATTCGTACCACACGTTACACAGCCCCGTTCGATAAAACAGCACAGTCGAATCGAAACCCCCACCAAAATACGACACAGCGACTAAAAAGCTGCTGGCTAACAGCCGCCGGTAAAATTTACCTCCATCGACGGTCCACAGTTGGTCGCCTGGTCGGTCGAAAATGAAAATTTCAAACGCAAAAAAGAGCGATCTCGTTAAAAGGAGCGCAAAAGTATAAGCCAGACAGCGGGAGCGCATAGCCGATAGGAGCAGACAGCGGCGCAGCGCGACGCAGAGAAAAGCTTTAAACCGCGTGACTGTGGCGTGTTGTGGTGCTGCGGTGCGAACGGTGAATTATTATATGCGGCTACACGAGAGGCGGCAGAAAGCGTCACATTATGACAAGCTTAATTTTAGACTAACGGTAGGAAACTCGGTGTACCTGGTGAAATTGATGTTGGGTGTATGTCGAATCGTTCATAAAGCTGTAGGTTGTCAGAATAATTACACGACTTTCAAGGAGTTTGGTGAGGTTTTCAAATAAAAGGAATAATCAGTTCAATACCATAATATGAGATAATAGTGTGAGGAGCGAAAAAAAAACAATTTTTCCCGTAGGTAAATATACATTTAATTATGAAAAAAAGGTCAAAATATTTTTTTAAAATTCCAACTGAGCCCTTCATTTACAATTTACATAGATACTCTTCAAACTGTAGAATGAATGATTTTCGACGTCACACGAAACACAATAAAACAATCAAATTTATGCTAACCACCCTTCAACTCGAGTCTGCATATTTCTCTTCCTAATAACCTCTCATAAAGGTACATTTCAGATTTACAAATAGCACACCAAAAATAAGCCGACTAAACGCAGCACCTATCCGGTAGAAAAGTCCACCATAGACGCCATAATAATTAAATTTTGTAGCGAAACAATTCTATGCCTTTGTTCATCCCTAAATATAGCACCACGCTCGTATTTAAATTAAAGTAGGTGCAAAGGTACATTATTGATCGAGACATTAACATTCCAGTTGCAAGCCTAACCTGTAGCGTCGAGTTCATCGGGATAAAGCAAAACCATGGCACTTAAATATACACCGAAGGACACCAGCACATACGTATAGCTTCAGCAGCCTGGGGAAGTGGGGCGAGGACGAGGAGGCACCAAAAAACCAAAACAAAAAAAAACGCGCCGGTAAAGCAGAGGACTAAAACAAAAACGAAAAACGAAACGCCGAAAAAAGGAAAATAGAGAAAGAGTCGAGCCTGCGAATAAAAATTTATTACCCTCTCGGTACACCGACTTCCTTCATCGACATATTCAACCGCGAAAAGTATATACCAGGACGTTTGAATGGGTGGGGTTTGAAGCCAGGCCCTCTTTGTCTGTTTCTTTTAAAAACCGGATATGGAGGACCGTTGTGGAGGGAGTGCAAAAAAAGATTTTTAGTTCGCCGGTTGGCCACAAAGCAAGCGGGTGGCCGCCGACACGACCGCCGAGAAGAAGGGGAACGCATCCGTCTTTGTCGCGCTCACCCACATTCGGGGAAAAAACTACCCGCAATCTAACGCACCGCCAAGGGCGGTGCAGGGAGGCGAAAGAATAGTAGATATGAAAAAAGGGGGAAGGGCCGTTATTGGGAAAAAAGTAGAGAAATTTCTGTCGTTTGCTTTGAACGACAGTATCGTCCGCGTGTACGATAACGAATCATCGTTTTAAAACTGCGGATTGCTACCTTTTTTTTTATTCACTCTCTTCATGCATTCTTTCTATATACATGCATCTAGTATTTTTTTTCGCGTGTAACGTTGACGAGTCTCGTACGTCGGTTCATGAAGACGTATACATGGTTTAATAATTTTTTTTCTCATTTCGATCATTACATAATGGTATATAGTGCTGTTTTATTTTAATTTTTTATTTGGTCGAAAAAATTCACGCGTGCGTTACATATTAATAATCAATTATTCGCGTCATTTCATTATCGCTGCAAGTGCTCAAACTGTATAAAATTATCGGGTCGCGTTCAGCGTAAAACTAATTTTAATATTTAATATCATTCGCGCTTTATATTTATTTATCATTATTAACGAAAATGCGACGATGATATAGTTCCATGTGTTTAAATGCGCCGGTAATCACTCCCTCTGACGCGATCAAATTTCATTTTGATATGGTGTGGAGGCAAGAGTGCACCCTGATGCCTCCCTCATCCGAAGACCAATTTAATAACGAACTCTACACCAGATCTTTGGAGTTATTACAACAATATCACGGAAAACTGGTGACTACAGCGTGTCCGGTGATTCTATGCTCCGCTCTGCCCACTCACCATCGTTCCAACAAATCCTTAAGGAATCCGTTTAAGGTTATTGTTTTGGACGACGTCGCCGACGGTACGCTAGTCACCGTTAGGGCCGGCAACGACGAAAATTGTTGCGCCGAAATCAAGAACTACACCGCCGTCATTAAAGATCAAGTGGCCGTTTTCAACGATATCAGATTCATCGGAAGAAGCGGAAGAGGTAGGTTTTCAGCACATAGTAATTTCGGCATTGTTTTATGCGCAGAGAAATCTGTTACGTGAATTTATTCGAAATGTGATTTTGCTTCAATTTATCATTGAAGATTTGAAATTAATTTATGGAAACTTTACGTACAGGACGTAATTCAGAAAAAAATACTTCCAAAACAAAAATCAAATTATGACATTGTTGAAAACTAGACGGTAATTTTTGTAGATCAAAAACCTCTAAAAAATGAATCGCAACACTCTGCAAAAATTTTAAAATTCACGTCCATAGTACTTGAGAAGTAAAATGCAGCCGAAAAGTGTAGAAATAGTTTAGTCATAAATTTCTTGACCTCAAAATAATTTTGTTAAACTTGAAATTTTTCAATTTTTTTTTTTTTCAAGTGAAAATAAATGTGAAAACAATTATTCTGGAAAGTGGCATTCATTTTGATCCAACTTCATTTGAATTTTGAAACAAGAACCTGCATTTTTTCAAATTTTGTTAATACTTATGCCCTTCCAACATTTATTCAAATTACAAGAAAAATTAGTAAATGATTACCCACAAAATTTTGTTGAAAAATGAATAATAAATAATAATCGAAAATGTGACGAATTTCAATTTTTTTGTGCCTCGAAGAAATGGTTGGATGTGAGAAAAAATAATAAAATATTTGCATGTAGGTACCTGTACCATCATAAACGCTCTCCAAGAAATTTTTGCACCAAAGAGAGACTTGAAAATGAAGGTAAACACCTACTTTGTAAAATGGAAATGAAGTAAATTTTTTCAAGCATCGAATGATTTGAAAAGTTTTCAAAGCTGAAATTTTTGAAAATTTTTGTAGACTACGAATTTTTTTTCCTACCCATAGGTACTTGAAAAAAATATAAATACAGGAATTTTATAAAATTAAAAAGAAAATCATACTACTTAGAAAAGCTATCAAATATTGTTTCAAATGAAAACAATTAACTACACAAAGAAAACTCTAATTTTTGATTTTTCAAGCTTAAACTACGTACTTTGAAACAATGGAAAACAAAATCTCAGAAAAAAATTAAGGTGACTGATAGTGAACTGAGCAGCAGTGTGATTGGGCTGGCGCATGGCGATCTAGTCAATTTTTCAAAGCTAATATCCATCATTGGTGCACCCACCCTGTAACTACATGCATTAATTCAAGTATCTATTATGATTACCTTACCCTGTGCTTCCATTTCAATACTCCACCTCTACAAATGAAGAATCGCCCTCATAACTATTTTTGTGATTCGCAGTAAAAGCATAAATAAATAATTTTGTCCAAACCTCGAAATGCAAAATCAGTAAAAAAAAAGCATTCAAGATTTTTCTCTACTTGAGCTGAATTTTCAAACCTACCCCAGCACCCTAGCCTAACCATTCTAAAACTAGCTCACCATTAGCCCACCAAAATTATCAATCACTCAACAGACCACAACTACAAACCCCAAACCCCTTTGATGAGAAATTAACGCATCCTATTTGTAATTTTACGTACATACCACAAATAAAACCATGCACATCAAAAACTATATGTCTACCAAATAGTATACTCCAACCTACCTAGTACCTACGTGCTAAATAAAACATATGTAGATACTATAACCAGTGGGAAAAAACCTATAGACATATCCTTTGAACAAACTGAACGATACCGATCACCATCTCATTACCATAACAAAAGATAATCCTTTGAAAAGCAATCCATTTATCATTGACTTCTTCCACACCAAAATGCTCGCCAAACAAATTAAGATTTCACACTTCCATACTACATAGGTGTCGCATTCATTCGCAATCCTTTTTTATTTATTTTTTTCAAAAATGAAACAAAATCCTCGCTAACCACACATTTTTAATCTTCAATTTTTTTTGGTTAAAAACCTCACTCAACTCGATCGCAACGTTTAAAACCGATTAGAAAATGAAACTCGAAAATAACGCAAACAAACAAATCCAACGAACAAACAAAAAAGAGACAGACGTGACGTGACAAAAATTACAAAAGAATACCATTCTTCAACTCGAGTTTCGTAACCCCTGCTGATTTGTAAAGCAAGAGGCGAAAAAAAAGAGGCAAAAAATCGTGTAAAACGTTATATTTATACATCGTTTCTTTCGTTTTTTCTTCTTCACTTTTACTCGAGTAAAACTGAAACGTTTTGTTGTTCCTACCTGATGCATAATGTATGTGTGTTTGATGATGAAGAAGAAAAAAGAGAGAGAAAAAAAGGAAAAAACATTGTATCTGAATGTTTAGTTGAACATCGACACTGAAACCAGTTTCGAATTAATACTTTATGGGCCTTAATTGGCGGAACATTACGTATTTGTGGATTATATTTTATATTCAAATGGCTACCTATATCTATAATATCAATTTAATAATTCAAGATGATGTTGAAAGTTGAATACAGCATTTTATTTCAACCGAAGGAATGGAATTTTTCAAAAATTATGAACAGTTAAATATGCAATGTACACACCATTCAAAGATGATGACTGCCTATTTTCACATCGACATTGATCAATTGGTATTTGTTACTTCGATAGCCACTCATTTCTCTACACTCACTCAGCTTAAAAAAAAACGTAATTAGGTATACTTTTTATTCATCAAAACACCAAAAATCCAGTGTGGAGATTGATTTTCACCAATTCACGCGCCACCTACAAGCGTTGAAATTTACTCACCTCAGCACTTGAATAAGTATATCTAAATCTCACATCCAAGTCTTCAAACTTTTTATTCGCGCGTATGCAATTACTCATCTAACTTCTGCTCGGCGGCGAGCCGCGTCACGTCGTTTTCACGCACAAAATAGATCCTCAAACTTGTTTTTTATTACCGCTATAAAAACTATAAACGAGTTATTAAGCTGAGCTGAAGCTAAAACTTGTTATAAAAGTTTTTAAGTACCCAATATTTCGCCCAGATTTCGCCCAACTTTACCGCGCTTGCTTACCAGCGTCTTATTAATGGTTACCCGACCGTGAGTTATGTTCAATTATTCGGTTTTTATATGCAATTTACACGTAGTTTGGTTTGTGTAGGTATAAGTATTAAGATTGTGGCGGGTGTATGATTTTTGAATCCGGAGGGATACGCGGTGCTGAAAATTGTAAAGCGAGCGCAGATATACATACCTACTCAGGCAGAAATTGCGTCAAATTTTTTTCAAGCATGAAAATCAACGAAGAAAAAATTTAAAGCGGGTTGGTGGCAGGTTTTGGGTTTGCGAAGGAGACTGTCAGTGAAGGCGAGAGGGACTAATTTTTTTTTCAGCGAGGCACAGAAACTAAAATCATTTTTTACAGCGAATTGTCTGCACCCTTCCATGAATCAGACTGCACACCGCGTATAAATTTTTAGAAAATAGGCATCTACCCTTGATGATGAAATGAAAAAAAAAGATTCAAAAATTCAAAATATTTCTCAACATCAAACAAAAAACAATTAATAAGCATTGGACACATTGAAATTTTTCAAGCATTATAATATGTAGATACAAAATTCTTTCTTCAACTGAAGGAACTTCAAATTTTCTATTTTGCTGCTGGAATAATAGATTTTCGAACGCGAAAATTTTTTTCAAAAATGATTCAATTAAATTCAATTTTACACTCAAAAAAATAAAAAACAAAAAATGCCTTAAAAATTAGTAAGTAAATTTTATTAAAAAATATAATAACGAAACTCCACGCAACAGAATTGGCAAAATTTATGTATTACAAAAATTAGTAAAATTCGTCATAATACAATAATAAATTTTGCAATTGAGGGGCCTAGTTTCTAAACTCACATGATCCAAAATTTTCAAAAATGATTTTATTGCAGAAATGAATGG
>FIZT01033479.1:0-10885 GCA_900065295.1 Paracoccus marginatus
AGAATTCAATTTTGACATTCGTACAACTCAGGCTTGCCAACTTTTCGAAATAAAAATTTTATCTCGCGAAGTTGGCACCACTGCTTTGCACGAATATCAAATTTGAATTCTACGACCTCGAATTAGTAATACTAGACATCAACATCGAACTTCTACGTTCTCTGGAAGCCGCAATAGATTTATGAAGTCTACACCGCGGACCGAGGGTGACGAAGCATTCTGATTGGTCGAAAATTTCGCGGTCTTATATCTTCGCGAATTCGCGTCCGATCGCTGCGCCATTCGCGGATTTGGATTTCCCATGGTCAAAACTACCACCCTGCACCCCGCCTATGCCGAAACTCGCCAAATTTGAGTACGCGATTTCAAAAATTCATTAACTGCCTCGTATTTTCAACTTTTTTGTTCACCGTCCGACAAAGTTGAAATTTGGTTTATAGACTGGCCCAATTTTCAGCCAATATCCAAGCTCGTCAAAAATGATGAAAACAGCGTTTTTCGACTAATTTTTAGACGCTGAATTCGAATATCGTATTCGTAACAGTGCTGCCAACCCTGGTGATTTATCACCAAAGCTGGTGATTTTTCGCTTTAAAAAAAATATTGATGATTTTCTTGGTGATTTTGACCATTTTTTCTCAAAATTCGACCTAAAAATCACCAAATCGTCTTAGTATTGAGCAATAATTCAAAATTTTTCATTTATTTGTTTATTACTCGTTTACGAAAATCAATAATTTTTCATTATTTTTAAAACGTCTCCAGTAACCAAAATTACTTTCATTCAGATTTTTAACAGTAGAAGTACAGTTGAAGACTATTCAGTTTGATAAATTATAAATTTTTTTAAAAATCTGGTGATTTTTTAAGCAAATATCTGTGCGACCCCAGGCTAAAAAAAAAGAAAGTAGGTGATTTTGGTGATTTTTAGAGAAAATTTCGATTTGGTGATTTTGGTGATTTTTTTTCAATGAATTCTGGTGATTTTTTTCTCAAACTCAGTTGGCAGCACTGATTCGTAATCGTACATACGTAGATAGTGGGTGTATTTGGAGGATTTTCGCTCAAAAAACGCTCGTATATCAACTCCTCTGAGTGTGAGCTCAAAGTCGACATCAGATTTTGAGTTCGGCGACCTCGAATTAGCCGAAAAGCAATATAATCTCGATTTTTTGAAATCGTCAAAAATCTTCCAACTCGTACAAACTGATTCAGTCGCCTTGCACGAAAAATTCAAAATCTTGGTAATTCGATGAGATAATTATTGACGAGCAACTTCGATCGAAATAAATTTTGGACACCTGCAAGTCGAAACAGCTCCTAGACGAGTGCTAAATTTCGAGACAGCTCGTTAAAATCACGTGATTTCGGATAAATTCGCCAACACGCTTTTGGATCGCACCCATCACGCAGTTGATAATGAGTAAATTTATATCTTGAGAATGATAAACACGACCGGATAATTTTTTAGCATTACAACATTTATTTTACAATAACTATAAGTGATTAAAATTTATCAAATCTGTTACGCTGAAACATTTTTGTATAATTCTTATACAAAAAAAAAAAAAAAAAATCTGTTAGATATAAAACATTTACATATTCACACAATTTTTTTTTTTTTATCTTCAAAACATACAACATAAAAGCTGAAAAATAAATAAACAGAATACGATTTTTTTTCCTTCAAAAATAAAAACATGTTAATAGGTACTTAGGAATTAAAAATTTGTTTCTTAAAAGGGTACATTTTTTTTTTCCTAAATCAGTTAAAAATAACAACCATTATTAAAGGTACAAATAAAATTATTAATCTGTACACAAAAAAAAAAAAAAAGAAAAAAGAAAAAAAAATAAACAAATCGAGAAAAACCTCGTTAAATACTTTCAAATGAAGGCGATTAAAAAAATGCAATCGTGAAAAGCAATTGCTAAGCGAATTTTTATTTTAAAAATAAATTATCAAAGTACGAGTATTTTTTTTTATGCATGATTCCAGAGTTCGTATCAAATTGAAAGTTACAAACGAAAAAATTTTTTACACCGATGAACTCGTCGAAATCGAACAAAAAAAGTTTACAAAATTCAAACAAACAAAAAAAAAAAAAAAAATCGTAATTCTAGTCATAAAAAAATGTAAATGCATCAAAATACAAAGTATATATAATTTTTTTTAGACGTAACACTAAAATTGGGAAAATGATTGGGAGCGATTTGAAAACCTCGCCGTAAAACATAAAAATGAGCATAAAAATTGATCTATACACAAATTACTACATTAAAATTCAAACAGCGATTTCCTTCCTTTGAACACTCGGTAAAAAAATGATAATAATAATAAATAAATTTATAATACAACGAAGAAACGATGAAAAAAAAAAAGTATAAATAGTCAAAGCAAAATTACGTACAAAGCTGAGTCATGATTCAATCGACTAAAACATAGAAAAGATAAAATTGTGCAAGACACCAAAAAAATGAAATGCTATTATTGCGCGTCCTGATTATAGGGCGGGGGAGGGGGGAATACAACGTTATTTTCATAGAGCACAACACCGAAGACTTTGGGGACACTGTGATGAACCACACACACACACATACACATCCTCACACACATTGTCGAGCCTACAACATATATAATATTACAATTCACACAATTACATCTACAATCGTAAATAGTACAACGCGTATAACAAGGTTTAAATCAAACATAACAATAATTATAGCTAACGTATCACAAAAAATTTAAATTTAAATTTCATACGATTCGTGGGCGCGTAATTACGCGCCTAGAACCCGTCAGGGTGGCGGCGACTGGACCATGGTATTTTGAAAATGGCAAACGAAATGAAATATCGATAAGTTGATTCCATTTCACGAGCAAATCGAAGAATTGGCAACATTGTAGTCTCTAATACAGAGTCTTTAACGTTTATTAAATTTTTTGGGATGAAAATATTTCTGCATTGTCGATTCCAATGGTCTTCTTTTTTGAAAAATTAGGAAATGAATTTGCAATGTGGCCAAATCGCAAGATTGAAAATTTGGCAACGTTGCAAAAATTTTAATTAATTTTAGACAGTAAAAAAATGCATAAAAATCTGATGGGTTCCAAAAAAAAAAGGAAAAAAAAGAAAAATACAAAAATTTGTAGCTGTCAAATGGCCCGAATTGAAAAATTGGCAACGTTGCAAAAAAAAACTATAAATCCAAAAAATCCAAAAAAAAAAACATTGGAAAAACAAAATCTCAAGCAGTTTGAAAAAATTGTTTCATTCTGAGAAGGTTGCAAATAATGGGGAAAAAAATTTAAAATCATCAATTTGAACTTCGACGGTCAAAATCCCAAAAAAAAATCTTGGTTTTCAGTATTTTCACATTTATTGGAAAATTGACAACGTCGCAAATTGAATTAATCTCGAGCAAAAACAGAAAAATGGCATCGTTACTATGCCTTTCTACTAAACACCATTTTCAGAATGTTCTAAAGAATTGGCAACGTTGCAGATAACAAAGTGGTGCCATTTTACAACGATATCAAAGATTTGGCAACACTGAACTAAGTAATAATACTTTCCAAATCTTTGAGATGTTTTTCCATTTTTATTTCAATAATGATAGTCTAATCATTTTTTATCAAATTCTTCCGTCTGGTAGTCACTTAAAGTACATTAATTTTCATCTGACGATGTTGCCAAATTTACATTTACAATTGTAAAATTTGGCAACGTCGCTAACACAAGTTTCGAGCCATGAACAAAAAAAAATCCCCATCAAGGGTCGAAAAAATACGCATTTTACTCCGAATTTGAATCATTTTTAATAATACGATCAGGTTAGATTACTTTAGGATTAAAACAAGTCAAAATATCCGGTCCATCGCCGGGCAGTCGCCACCGTAATAATTATCTACACCATTTAAAAAGCTAGTCACGCGGCAAAGTTTTCATTTCATTTGAAAATTCTGTAAAATTTGCGTTCCTCGAAGCCGTTAAAACTATCACAAACAATATTCGTTACCTTGACGGCATATTAAATAAATAATAAAAATTAAAAATGACAATAAAAACACGATAAATGGTACTAGAAAAAAATCCGCTACACTTGAACGACAAAATAAAATTATATCGGAGGATGAATGAGAGACCGGGGCAGGGGAGCCGGGAGGAGAAAAATTGTAAAACACGTCTCTACGCGTAATATACAAAAAAAAAAAAAAAAAAAAAAAAAAAAATAGGTATTATTATGTACACAAACACAAGATAGGTACACATCATAAACGACGAATTACGTATTACTCTTTTTCTTTCCCCTCAATTTTAAATTATCTTTGTACTGGTAAAATGTATGCATTTATACGTGGTAAAGGGTAGTTAATTACACGCGATAAAAATTCATCGTCATAATAAATAAATTATTATGTATAAAAGAAAAGGTAAAAAGAAAATGGAGAAGAAAAAAAAATACGCAGAACGAAAGAAAAAGTATCTAATTATATTGATAAAGATAAACACGAGAAGAATAGAAGGCGGGGGAGCGGGGTTCACTTTGGTGCAAAATATTGCTGATTTGTTCCGGCCATCGACTGATTGTTCATTTGACTGCGCGTATTCGTCGCGTACAGCTGCTGCTGGAAATTGTGAAACTGCTGCGCGTAATTAGGATCGGCGGTCATCGGTCCTATGAATTGCGAATTTTTGAAATTATTCGACTGGCCTATGCTGGGCGGCAGAGGCTGCGTAGCGTCCGGCGCCACGCCGCCGGTCATATTGACCTGCTGCATCTTGTTCGGGCCCGAATTCGGCATAAACATGTGGCAATTGTTGTTGGGCATGTTGGGGTTGGGGCCGCCCGGCGACGGGTACATTTGTTCGTTGCCGTAGGGCGGCATTCCCATGTTACCCATTCGCATCATGTTGGGTGGCGGGCCGCCTTGAGGGGGCGGCCTCATTCCGGGCCGGATCATGTTGGGGCCGGGTGGCATGTTGCAGTTCATCTGGTTCATCATTTCGTTCATGGTGGGGCCGGGGCCGCCTGGACCAGGCCCGGGGCCCGGTCCGCCGCCGTAGTTGTTCGGGAAGTAGTTCATGTTGTGCGAGGGCGGCATTTTATTCTCCATGTTGGGCGGCATGCCGCCCGGATTCGGGAACCGCGGCAGGAATTCCAGACTGGGCGGGCCGCGCGGCCCGACCGCCGTCGATTGCGGCCTGTTTGGTAAATACTGAATGGTATTGGGGGCGTTCGGCTTCACCTGGATGTTGGCGCCGTTGTACGAGTTGGGCAGCGGGCCGCCCGGAGGTCCGGGAGGTCGGCCCATCATGCGAGGCGAATTTCCACCCATCATACCCGGATACGGATTCTGCATCATGCCGCCGGGTGGCTTAGGGCCTTGCGGTCCACCCGGCGGACCTTCGTTGGTCATCTGAGGACAGGGCATCATTCGTTGGCCGGGTCCGGGAGGACCTATACTGTTACCCATTGGGCCTCCGCCGCCGCCGCCGTGCATCGGATTCATGCCGGGCACCATTTGCGGATTGTACAGCATACGCGAGTTATCAGGTGGCATGGATGGGTCGCCGCCGGGACCGCCGGGACCTCCCGGGCCTCCGGGACCGCCGCACATACCCATCTCGTTCATCTGCATCATATGCATATTATTAGGCATGTGACCGGAGCCGGAATTGTACTGCATCATGCCACCGTGCATCATCGGCCCGCCACCCGGCTGCTGGCCGGGCGAGCCGGGCACGTTATTGGTTAGTTGTTGGCTCATCTGGGCCAGCGACGAGATCGGATCGAATTGCGACGGTTTCGACGCCGAATTCATGCTCGGATTTAGAGGAACATTATCGGATCCGATACGGCCGGCGAAATTGCCGGGGCCGCCGCACGTATTCGGATCCTTACCGTCGCCGCCCATCGTACACTGCATCTTGTCGGGCGACGATACGTCCATGAAATTAGGCTTATTGCCGGGGCCGCCGATGAAACCACCGGGTCCTCCGGGAGGATACCTTTGCTGATCTGACATCTGCGGACTGCTGCACGTGAACCTCAGATCGTTTTTCATTTGATTAGAATTATTGGCGCCGCGCAACTGAGGCGGCACGTTCGACTTGGAGTCGGCGCCGGCGCCGCCTCCGCTCGGACTAAGCTCGCCGAAATCGGCCGGCGTGCCGGGGTATCGCGCGCCCAAGTCTAGCGACGTCGGCGTCAGCGGCGTGTTGGGCGCCGATACCGACACTTTCGAGCAATTTCCGTCGTTAGACGAGACCGGCGGCATTATCGTGTCTAGGGCGGCCGTCGATAAGCTGCAATTCGAAATTTACAAAGTAAGCATTAGATTACCATGTTGCCTCCGTGAGAAGAAAAACATTTAGGCAAGTATACTTACGATGGCGATACGATACTGGTGGTATCTTTAAGACTGGTATTTGGTTGCTTTTGAATGGTTAGTTCTTGGCCTTCGAATGCGTTTAAATACTGTATGTGTTGCGGCGAAGGTACCGGCATTAGGTTAGGCTCTTTGCAGTGGGGACCACCCGGTTGCATTTGCTGATTATGTGGCAGTTGCGGCTGTTGCTTTTGCTGTTGTTGCTGAGCGAGTGACTGAAGCGTTCGACCGTAGATTCCGTCTGTAAGAAAAATCAATAAATCGATATTATCAGGTTTTTTTCCTCAAGGAATTCGAATACCAATAAATAAAATATTCAACAACTGAATTAATTTTGAAAATTTTTAAAAAGCTAAAATTTAAAAGAATTTTTGAGTAATTAATTTTCAATTTAGAGAAAATCAAAGCGCTTATAATCATGAGAATTTAAATTTAAAAAAATCAGAAATCCAAAAAAACGAATGGAAAATTTGAAATAATTGAACTTCAAAGAAATTTAGGAATTCAGAGTAAGCATTGAAAATTTTAGGAATTGAAGAAAATGAAAATTTGAAAAAATTAGGCATGAATTTTTTTGGTTTAGACAAAAAAATTGAAATTTTTTAAATTCTAAGGAACTGGAATTCTCAATCCGTTCACATAAAAAATTAGAAATCAGAAATTTTCTAAAATTCAGGGATAAAATTATCTAAGACTGAAATTGAAAAAATTGAAATCAAAGTTTTACATCCCCCCCCCCCGAATTTTCCAAGAATCATTTTTAGGAATTAGGACTTTCAAAAATTGGAAATCAAGATTTTTTCATTCATAGAAATTAGGAATCAGGAAGTTTTTAAAATTTAGGAATAAGAATTTTTTCAATTTTCTAAAACTTGAAATAAAAAAAATTAAAAACCGAGTTTTCAAATTTTTCCCCCATTTTCAGGAATCACTTTTAGAAATAGGAACATTCAAAAAAATGAGGAATCAGAAATTTTGTAAAATTTAGGAATAAGAATTTTTTCAATTTTCTAAAACTTGAAATCTAAAAAAATTGAAATCCAAGTTTTCAATTTGTCTTCTAATTTTTAGGAATCAGGACTTTCAAAAAATAAGGAATTAAAATTTTTCATCCATAGAAATTAGGAATCAGAAATTTTGAAAAGTTCAGGAATCAGAAATTTTACAAACTTCAGGAATAGGAGTTTTTTAGTTTTTTAAAACTTGAAAATTAAGAAATTGAAATCCAAGTTTTCAATTTGTCTTCTAATTTTTAGGAATTAGGACTTTCAAAAAAATGAGGAATCAAAATTTTTCATTCATAGAAATTAGGAATCAGAAATTTTGAAAAATTCGGGAATAAGAAATTAGGAATCAGAAATTTTACAAAATTCAGGAATAAGAATTTTTTAGTTATTCAAAACTTGAAAATTAAGAAATTGAAATCCAAGTTTTCGATTTTTCTACCCAATTTTCAGGAATCAAGGAATCAGAAATTTTACAAACTTCAGGAATAGGAATTTTAAGTTTTTTAAAACTTGAAAATTAAGAAATTGAAATCCAAGTTTTCAATTTGTCTTCTAATTTTTAGGAATTAGGACTTTCAAAAAAATGAGGAATCAAAATTTTTCATCCATAGAAATTAGGAATCAGAAATTTTGAAAAATTTAGGAATAAAAAATTAGGAATCAAAAATTTTACAAAATTCAGGAATAAGATTTTTTTACCTAGTTTTTCAAAACTTGAAAATTAAGAAATTGAAATCCAAGTTCTCGATTTTTCCACCCACTTTTCAGGAATCAAGGAATCAGAAATTTTGTAAAATTCAGGAATCAGAAATTTTACAAACTTCAGGAATAAGAATTTTTAGTTTTCAAAAAAAAAAAAAATTAAGAAATTGAAATCCAAGTTTTCAATTTGTCTTCTAATGTTTAGGAATTAGGACTTTCAAAAAAATGAGGAATCAAAATTTTTCATCCATAGAAATTAGGAATCAGAAATTTTGAAAAATTCAGGAATAAGAAATTAGGAATCAGGAATTTTACAAAATTCAGGAATAAGAATTTTTTTAGTTTTTCAAAACTTGAAAATTAAGAAATTGAAATCCAAGTTCTCGATTTTTCCACCCAATTTTCAGGAATCAAGGAACCAGAAATTTTTTAAACTTCAGAAATAAAAAGTTTTTCAATTTTGTACAACTTAAAAATAAAAAAATAGAAATCCAACTTTAAAATTTTTCCTCCAATTTTCAGGAATTATTTTTAGGAATTGAAACTTCCAAAAAATGAGGAATCAATATTTTTTTCTTCCATAAAAATCATAAATTTTTTTATTTTTTCGAATAAAATTTTGAAATTTTCAGACAATTGAAGCTGAACTTACCAGGAGACTGTTGACCAGAAGTAGCGGGTGAAAATTCGTTCGACATAGGTCCGCCGCACATTTTGCCGTCCTTCTGCTTGGAATTGGGCGACATGTGCATGGTCGACGGAACAGGCGTGCCCGGATTGCTGATATTCATCCCCCGATGGCTGGGCGACTCGATCGAGGTATTCAGTTGATTCGTAGTAGGACTGGGCCCGGGCCCTTGCTTGGAGGCGGGCGAATTCATGCCGGAACACGTTCTAGGCGACGGAAGCGATAAATTCGAGGTAGCGTTGCCGGGCGAGTTAGGATTCGGACTCGGTATAGCGATAGGTACGCTGGCCGAGCGGGTCGTCTGGTGGTACGGCGGCGGCGGCCCTTGCGACCTGGGACCCGCCTGCCCTCCGCAGCCGGCCGATTTACGCTTACGGTCGTCCAAAAAGGGTTGCATTTTTTGCCATTCCGCGTGCGCTGCGCTCATCGACGCGGACGAATTGGACACAGTCTTTTGTAAACTCTGCATATCTGCCGGGTCCATGCCCGGCCCACCACTACCCGGACCTCCCGGAGGTACGGCACCTCCTGGCGGACCGGACGTGGACCCTGGGCCTGTGCCCAGCACCGATGAAATATCGTCGACGCTCAGCTGATTGTGGACGGACGGCTGCATATCCGGTGGCATCCCGTGGTGGCCGGCCGTCGTTGGCGGTTGACCTGCACCGGTGCCTGGTTGTTGCTGTTGCTGTTGTTGCTGCTGCTGCTGCTGCTGCTGTTGCTGGTGGTGACTTTCTGGTAATAGTATTTCGCCTAATTTGCGCAACGTCGCCAGCTGCTCTTTGCGGTGTAGCTTCTGCTCGGGCGTTAGATTTTCATCAGGAACTTTGACTCCTGTATAAAAAATAGTGCCACCGAGGTGGGAATTAGTAATTGTAAAATTATATTCGTTTGGTTAATTTTTTTTTGTCTCGAGTTGTTTGTGGACGAGTTGACGATCGTCTTCAATTGGAACCCTGCGATAGGACAATTTTTCAATTTTTTTTAAATGCAATTTTTTCAGAAGCTTCAGTGTGATAAGGGGTCATTTGGTGTCTTGATCGAGTTTTTTCAAAAATTCTCCACTCAAACTTCTCGTGACATTTTCAAAAAATTCTGGTAGCGCTGTTGGGGAAGGGGAGGTGGTATTACGTTATACTACGTTTACATAAACGCAAGCCAACCATCGTATTGGTCAATTCAATCATTATGCTCACCTCACACCTCATTACGTCATCGTCACGCCATTGAGCAAATTACCGCAAAAATTACAATAACGAACTTCCGAACTTCCGCATCTATTTCATTGAATTTTTTACTCCATTGACGTAGAACGAACCAACGGGCTCGTTGCGTTCAAAATTTCTACCAGGAACTTGAAGGCATACGCGAATACGCAGAAGAAACTTAGAATTACCGCCCAAGTCGCCATTTTGGCAACATTATTCGCGGGTGAGCTTGCCTTATCGTGTACAAGATGTTCAGCTGTGATGAACTGCGATACGGGCGAACTACCCGCAAGACCTACGTCAAATTTTTTATCCGATTTCAAAGCGAGTGGTATCAATGAAAATTCATCGATGGAGCAGTACACTCGTAATTTCAATAATGAAGGAAATAAAATTTATAAAAATCGATCGAATGAAAAAATGTGCAATAAAACCACCCGGGTACAAAAATTTATTATCATTTTTTTTTTATACTAACAACACGTTTGCGGTAATTTTTCACATTAAATTTCTCATTGAAAAAAACTGAAACATACGCAACCGCCATCAGCAAACAAATATCATCGAAATTCTTCACTTGAGTAAACTCATTCAGCGCAACGTTCGCCACACATAAATGAAAGAATTTCGCCATAAAAAATAAGGCTGTCACGATTTTTGTTGTATTTTTTTTTCCGGCAGAACATAAATCGTATTTTACCGACTTTTCCAAACGAAAAGTCAGGTATTGTAATTGTCATGATGGTTGAAGTTTGGGCTCGGGGTGGAATTTCTTGACGTTTTAGGGTGCCCTGAGTACAATGGCACCCATGGCCATAAACGAGATAAGTTTATATATATATATATATATATATATATATTTATTTATCCGTTTATGTACGATTTT
>FIZT01033508.1:0-12234 GCA_900065295.1 Paracoccus marginatus
CCAGGGGGAGGGGGAAAGCAAAAGCAAAACGAATTTTGATTTGCTTTTGCTGTTGCTTTTGGTTTTGGTTTTCCAAACGTTCTGCTTTTGCTTGTGGTTTTGCTATTTGCTTTTGCTTCCAATGACTGATCCCCATACGTACGACCTTTATCACGTTTCGATCGGAGGTACACATAGCCGTCGATGATTAACTTTGTTCCTTCTAGTCTTGCCATTGTCACGCTTATGAGAGTGTCGAGCGTTTCGACGTTTTACAACACACATCACTCCATTTCCCATAGATATTTCAGAAATTATTCGGGATTTCTGTTTCCGAGAAAAATATTATTCGGGATTTCTATTTTCGAGAAAAAAATTATTCGGGATCTCTGCATTCGGGAAAAAAATTTTCGTGGAATATCTCATTCGGGAAAATGTCCATTCGGGATTTCGGCTTCGGGAAAAAGACCGGGAATCACAAAATTCAGTGAATTCTTTTTTAGAATTTAACTGGGTCTGTGTAAATTTATTGCTTGACATTGGGCCAAGTTGAAAGTTGAAGCGAGTAACAAATTAAATAAATGAATTATAGAGATCTTAAAATTCAAAAAAATACAATTAATTTTCTGAAAATTTTCAACATCTTTTAAAAAATTAATCTTTTTTCACTTCACCCATTTTTTCCTTTCCAAATTTCCTTTCTAAAATTCTCCATTTTAAAAAAAAAAAATTTTTTAACTTGGAAAGGAAGAAAGAAGGGTAGGAGGGAGGGAAGGAAGGACGATTGCTTCAACACATGCTCTATAAGCATAATACGAGTAAAAAATTATTGTACTATCCGCTTATAGAACTTGGCATTTTTTAGGAAAGAAAACTTTCCACCTTTCGCATATGCGTATATTATGTAAGTCAACTCGAACTTCGTCAACAACTCGAACCACAGTAACCACCTCCATTCCATCACTTTCCTTTCGATCCTGGTCGGTCTTATTGATTAACTTTATTAGGTATATAAAAAGCCGGCGCGTTTATAAATTCACGGTGGATTTTTTCCGCTTTGGAAGGACCAACGTGCAACGGAGCCTTGTGCAAAAAAAAAAAAAAGGAAGAAAGATTCATTTAGTTAATTCACTCGTCCCAAATATAGGTAAACACATAGCTTCATCAAAAAGGTAAACATTCGGTTAGTTTCCGACCTTTTGCTCACACAAAACGGGCCCAACGTTTTCGATTTTTTTCCCACCTACATTAGACTTGCTTTTTTGCGCGCTCGCCTAACGGTACCCACTTGTCGGCGCGTAGGTATCTCGTTTTACAACTGGCCGCTCTCTTAATTGCACCATCGGATACGTTAATGGAAAAGAGAAAATTTCATCGGATCTTTTTTTCTTCTTTGGCCTTTGGTTCATCGCTGATGTCGGGGCTTATGGCAAGCTGGCACATGAGAAACATTACTCGATACTGATTACATGGCTGGGTATACTTTAGCTCGCTTTCAAAGTAGGTAAAAAAAAAGGTGGCGAGTAATTAAAAGCTGTATAATATCGTTGAAGTGAAGAAAAAAATTACCTTTTAATAATATAGTTTTCGCAAAAGACGACGAAGCGACACCGAGAGGCGAGTCGAATTACGCGACACCGCGTTGGCTGTGTTAATTTACGTTTTATTCGTAGTAGCGAGAATTTTATCGAAGTGAGTGCGTTCTCGCCTTCGTCGTCAGTTCTTATGTAATAGCTTTGGAAATTCAGAATCAACATGCACGGCTAACGTAAGATACCCTTTTGCAAGTACACGTACAAAAAAAGCTGAATAAATAAACAAAATACACCCGTAACATCGAAGCATTTCCATTTATTACCCGAGTTAATGGTGTTTATCGTAGGTTTTCTACCTGTACCCCTCAACTCGCCTCGTATTCACGTTCACTTCGCTCTTCGTATATTAAACACCCGATTATACGAAAAAAGAGGTTAATTTTTTTCCTATAATATAAAGCAAACACCTCGCGAAGTTTCTAATTTGAAAGCTAAAACTATCGCCGTGAATACCAGTTGCTTCCAGTTCGAATAGACGATTTTTTTCTCCCAACTCAGCTCCGCACTGCGGACTCGTCGCTTTTATTTTTATATATTTTATAGAGGATACAGAACAGAGTCTCTCGGTGGAATATTAAAATGGGATATGCGATATGAAAAAGAACAGATTATTAGTCGGAAATTGTGTCTGTGTAGTGAGACGTCGGTGTCGTACATTTTCACGTAGCGTCGATCGTTTCCCTTCGGGGTTATTTTTTTCTCCCTTTTTTCCCTTTATTTTTTTTTTTTTTTTTCACAGTGAGGATATTGGAGTGGGTATTCGGTTTAGGTATGTACGACTGGTCGAAAATAAAGAAGGTACTGTTTTACAAAGGGTTCTATGTTTCGTTCTATAATTTGTGCGTCCAACTTTTAAATACGTATTTGGGGTTGTTTGCGAAAATTTTCGGAAGAATTTTTGAGCTATTCTTTCCCGGGCGAAGGGAGATTTCAAGGTTCTATTGGCCATTTTGGTAACTTCTTCCAGAGGTCCAATTCTGGAAAGGGCAAAAGACCTTCAAAAATACGAAAAAACGATTTTTTCACTCCTCTTTCAAACCCTTAAATGAGTCAATTTTGGTTGAATTTTTTTTTCTCAGTTATATATCACAAAAAACGTATATTTCTACAACCCTACCCCAATCTTTATCATTTCTAAATTCATTCATTTTAGGCGATTTTGGTTTTTCATACCTAATTTCGCTATGATTTGAATTTTGGTGGGGATAATAAATAAATGGTCAAATAAAACAACTAATTGCAAATTTGAGTTCAGCAGGTCAAACTACCCTGATTCAAACCTTTCAAGCGGTCGTTTTGCCCATAATTAATGAGTTGAAATTTTCGTTAGTATTTTTTCATTTTTCAAAGTTCCACTTTCGTTGGGATAAAATGCTGCAAAATGTCATTTCGTCGAACTGATATTCGAACCTATCAAGAAATATAAGAAATCGCGTCGAAAAAATGACTTCTACGGCGTATTTTCTTATTTTTCAAATTCGATAATTTTGTATAATACGTTTCGGTGTCATTTCGTCCTTCCGATGATGATTATAAATAAGATGGAATTTTTTTAACGAAGGTATTCCATTTTTACCCCTACCTTCGTCTGGTCTTTGTGCGATGACGCTGACGTATCGTGACATCGTCGTCGGGCTAAACGAAATGGAAAAAGTAAATTCAGGAAATGAACTTACGGAGCTATAGGTATCCTATGGTATGGTACGTGTATAAGGTGAAACGGTATCGGGTGGGTTTTTAATTTACATTAATCCGAGCGTGTTTCGTCGTATTTACGCTAATAACTTGTCATTTGAGTGACGAGAGCGTACACCGGGGTTGGGCGCATTAAACGAAAATGTGTGCAGCATTTTTTACGACGACACGGCTGCGCTTGTAAAAGAGGACTCGAGATGAGCTCGCGTCAGTGACGCGGAGTCACGTTGAGATAAATTTTCATTTTTTTTTCACCCCCCGCGACTCTCTACCGTATCGGTCTTTTTTGAGTCATTTAGCCGCCCTCTTCCGCGACGCTCGAGTTTATTAAACCAGCTATACGAAATACGAGCACTAGAGACTGCTTTGATATTAAATTATTTTTCGGGATGAATTTTCACGCGAGATGAGTTTTTTTTTTTTTTTTTTTTTCGAGAACGAAAAAAAGGGATTTATTACGAAATACCGCGTGATAACTTATTATGATAATTTTTAATAATTTTTTTCGCCATAATTTTTCCTCTCTGGCGAAGAAACCAAATGGTAATTTTTTATGATTTTTTTCTCTGTTACAGGTAAGAACGATTCGAGAGTGGATGCTCGATGTGGAGCGTTTGAATGGCTGAGTTATGTGATTTGGATATTGTTGGACTCGGAGGTAAATTCAGTATTTTTTTAAGAGTTAGATTTCTGCGATGAAAATTTTCGTGACTGGAGGGGGTGAAAGGAAACTCAAGGTGCCTTAGATACACTCTCGGAAGCCAAACTTTCGCTCCTATTTTTATTTTAAATTTTATTCCTTGAACTTGATGATTTAAATTTTTAATTCTAATCGGGTTTCCATCGTTTTCATTTCTTTCAAATTTTTTTTATTTTTTGAATATAATACGATTCAATTTCATTGTTTTCAAAATATAGTTTACTTCAATTTTCCACAATTTTTCAAGTTTTATTTCTTTTCTACATAGTTTTTTCTTTCAAATAATTCTCTGAATTTTTTAAATTTTCAGTTTCTTTTAATTTTTGATCAAATTTTCAATTTTTTTTTTCAATGTTCAAATTTTTTTCAGTTTTGAATTTTATCAATTTTTGATTGAATTTTTTCAAAAAGTTTTCTTTCTATTTAATTCGTATAATGAATAGGCCCTAAGTGCTGAGGAAATTGAAAGAAAAAAGGCACCGTGAGACAAAACTCTTCCCAATGGTCTAATCTGTGTATTACATCGTTATCATTCGTGTCACCGTCCTCGTATCTGTTGATAGATGATAGACACGTCTTAAATTTGGCATTGCTTCAAAAATTTTTGGTCATCAGAATCTACTCGTAGTACGATATCGATATGGATCCTCCACGCGGTATACGAGCGCAGTACTCGTAGGTACCCATCTGATAATTTGCGGTAATATAACGCGAAAAATACATAACTTATTATACGACGAATATATATATGAAAAAAGTAATAAAATTGGTATGCAACGATACACCCTTATCCGTATATGAGCTCTCAAACCACAAAACTGTACCGCAATGATCTCCCATATCCGATAATAACAACGCATATATTCTGTGTAAACGCTGAAAATAATTTCCCATATTCGAATCTGAAGAGAAATCTGCATCGTATACGTGCCAGACGACGTTTTATCGATTCATTTAGATCATAAAAAAAAATGTCGTGTATTGGCATTGATAATGGTTGAATTTTGATAACCACTGCGGTAATAATAACGATACTTTGGGCGTCAGTAGGGTGCCGGGCGTTCGTCAAGGGGAGGCGTTAGGACCTCCGGCTATTTCGAAACTTTTCCTTGAACACGGTTGGGCCCCGTTTATGTATATATGCGTTGGCTTGCAACCATCATTAATCCACACCAGTATACCAGAGAGATACGAACGACCATCATTTAGCGTGCACTCTTACACGTTCCGGTCCGGCCACCGCTGGTACTCCTTCCTTCCTCTTCGGCTGCCGCGTATAAAGAATTTTTTTATTTAGTCTTCGACGATATTTTATATTCCAGTTTAATAATGGGCTTCATTTATCGAGCTGGCATGGCGTTGCGTGCTGTGTGCTCCAGTTTTTAGGTCGTAATTATTAGATTATACAACAGTTTAATATTATATGAGCTGCGGTATGGTGTACTGTGTACCTATACTACGGGTACGTACGCAAAGTGCAGACGTATTTGTGTTTGAAGATGGATTCACGACCGAGAGTCTCTGAATGCATCAACGAGAAACAAATTGAACCCGAAAACTATTCCGTTGGTATTGTACTTCATCTATTGCTATGTCTTATTTCCGGCCCTGGCTTCATTATTGGTCGTGCGTACGAATTGTGTACTTGCCGAAATTAGCTTCACAATGATACCAAATTACTTCATATTTCGCTCGAATAAAGCTATTGTCTTTCATTCAACTTCCAACATCACAGTTTCCCATTTACGTAGCGAAAAAAGACCAAACGGTAGGAAAAAAACTGACATTCTCGCCAATTAAAACTTGAAATGAAACGAGCCAGTGCAGTACATGAAGAAATCCAGTATCGTTTGCCTTTTCGAGTTGTTAAATTTACAAAAAAGCTATACGAAGATTTGAAAAAAAAAAAAACAAAAAAAAACTTTCATCCGGCGTCAACTTTTTCTCTATCGGGTATTTTTAATAAATTTTCGTCGATACTTTTCGAAGCAGACGGTATCGGATGGTTCGCGTGTTACACATTTTTATTCGAATAATAATAAATTTTGATTATAAAACGAGAATTTCATATCATCTGGAATGCTCGAGCTGCGTGACGTTAATTTCGAATTAATAGACGAATTCGGTATACGCAATTACCACGTCTTGTCACTTTTTTCCCCCCGAAAGGGTATAATCTTACGAAATATCTAGTCCGGGATGCGTGTCAGCCCTGCCTCTGTGCTCGTGCATTGTTACCAGTGTATTGAAAAAAACCACTTTGTGAGCTACTTTCCGAGAAACTTACCGTTTTTTTTATTCGTCTTCAATGTCGAGATGGTCAAACTGTTCGGTGATGGGTTAACGCGCGTTTAAAGATGATTTTTCATCCTACGTAGTCTCGGACGCAGCTTCAAACGATCCAGCGAAAGGGTAAAAAATGGTGCCGGACAAATTTATCATTTCGATGTTGAAAATATTAACGAGGGCTGTGAACATTGATCGGGTAATTAGCCGACGACGTTTATCATCGAACCCGTCTTCGATGTAGGGATGGATGCTTGACGCGGCTACAAAGATGGCTCGATTATCGTAATCATTTTTTGTCGTACATGTATTCCACGTGTGCGTGTATACGTTGTACGAATGTGTCTTTTGGGGCGAAGGGGCACGTGTGAGGAAGAAGGGTTGAACGATATGACGAGGTTGTATAAAATCGTTTACTGTATCCGAAGTGTTTATGTGTGAATATTGTCGTGTAGATTAGGTGTCGAAATATGTTATTATGTAGTTTGATTTAATCACTCGCTCGTATACTGAACGAAGCGGAGCCGTGTTCTATTGCTGTGAAGTTTTTTCTTGATGTGTTTTTTTTTTCAAGACACGATAAAACTGAAAAGATGAGGACCAACCGCGTCGAACACTGGTGGGTTATTTTTGGAATTTGTTGATTTTCAGAGGAGTATAAAGAGAGTATTCATGAGACTTTTTCGATATTTTGATGGATCTAATCTAGTTTTTTAAAAATAACCTCCTAATCGTTACATTTACAAGGAAGGCGAATGTAACAAAAAATATTCCAAATGAAATTACCTGTAATTGGATACCATGATCCACTCAAAATGACTCTCGGGGAGTTTTCGAATGAGTCAAATACGTTCACACAAGTTTAGTTTTGGGCGAATAACGCCCGAACCGTTGCGTTCGCCAGGAAGAAGGGTATTACTAAAAATGTTCCAAATAAAATTCCCTGCAATGTAATGAAAAAATCTGAAAAATTTTCATGAATAAATTTGAAAAAAATTTAGGCCCTATTTTTACGCATAAAAAATAACCAAACAAAGGTAAGACGAAAATTACGTTATTTTTAGTGAATTTCAATTTTATTCCTGTAAGACCATCTTACGTGACTCGTGTCAAAATTCGAAAAATTCCAATTCTCTCATCGATGAAAAAACATCTTTATTTTTCAATTTTCAAATAGGTCGAAATCTCCCCTCCTTCCATTGGGTACCGCAAATTTACTCCTAATTTGACGTGAACTCGTTCGGTTATCGTATGTTCTTTCCGAATTATTATAGACTTCTTTTCGAGCGTTTTTCTTTTGTCATCGTTACACAAGCAGCCTGATGAGGTTTCTCTTTGAAAGCTTTTCGAGTCGACAAATTTCAAAGAGCGAAAGCTGACTTAGTGTGATACGCGCGACGCAGTAAACCTACCAACGCATCGATTCGGTAGAAAAGAGGTGGAAAAGAAGAGAACAAAATCGCAACAATGAAATTATTTTGGCTCATTTGTAAAAGACGACTTTCCAATTGAATTCAGCTCATTGGATGGAAAATTTTGTAAATAATTTAATAAAAAATTACACGCTTCGATGCGTTCGCGAAAGGTTTTTTCAAGATAGTGTATAAAATTTCTGCAATATCGCCGAAGGAGCTGAAAAATATGAAAATTTTCTTCGCGAAGGAGGTAAAAAATTGATGGAATTTTCAGCACCGTAGACACGCGGCCCGGGTCCGGTTCTCGAGCTCGACGTGCTGCTGATTATAATTCATCGGCAAGATTGATAATCCGAAGCTGCCGGCTTCCTTTACGTGATGCTCGTGAATTATACGATGAACGTCTAAAGATATAGCAGCTCCTACACGTCAAAAGATATTCGGAATTTAATATTAGCCCGATCGTGCATATATAGTCGTAGTAGGGTATTATCAAACACGCTAATATTTCAGTTATATAGTGTATTATGAGAATGCACTTAAATCCAAAGAGGTTCGAGGATAATTTCAGCTATACCTGGCTTTTTGATATAAATATACGATGCTCGTTGGTCGGGTGTGAAATTTACATAAAAATGAAAAAGGTCCGAGACTCGTATATTTTTTTCTACGAGTAACGTAAACGTAATAATTTAAACGAATTGGTTCGTTGTGAACGGAATTTTAAACCTTTACATTTTTTCCTAAATCCCAACCTTAGTTCAGTTTTTTTTTTTTGTAGAAAAAAATAACTAGAGCAAGTAGGGTTTTATTTTATTTTTTTTTATCGATGATCGATCGAATTATCGAGTTAATAAATTATTCCGAAGAGAGAGGGCTAAACAACCGACGAGGTAATTTATCAACATTCGTACGAGCCTATACAGCCGCTTATTGTGGTATCGAGAAAAAATTCATAATACGATAACGATGGGAATAATTCAACCGAGCGAGGGGTCGAGATCGAGTTGTGTATGGAAAAAAAACCTCCGCGTGCCAAATTCACCTTCTAAATAGGTCAGCACAGATCGCATCGCGTTAAAGTGCAACATCTCTATATATAAGGCTAATATATGGTCGTGAAAACGGGAAAGCTGTCTGAAAAGGTAAAGGTACCATACCGGTGCGGCGTTTTATTTCAAAGGTGTAATGGTATATATTCGACTGAGCCATTTGTCTACGTTCGGATATGATACGTGTTTTTGCGATTATGTATCGAAACGTTTACCAGCTTAAATATGCGCCTCGCCTCGCGATCTTTTGAACCGCGCGCGTATCCAGGGGCTGCGCGAGAAGACGTCGTCGCGGGGAAGGAATCGAAATGGAATAACAGCTGCTACCGTCTGCTTTTTTCCAATTCGACTTTTGTTCGGGTATTTTGTGTGTCCGTCGAATTACTGGAGGGAATTTTCGGTAAACGTGTTATAATGCTTTGGCTGGCGCTCCAAACGGCGCGGTGCGTGACCGAGGGGGAATGGACGCAGATTACGCCGAGAAGAAGATATCGTACGGATCAGGGTGACTGAATGGTGAAGCTTGGCTGGCTTAGAAGAGGCGCGGGTGGCGGGTTTTGTATTACGAATGAATCGTCCGTCGCCGGGCTAATAGCGCGGAGTAAAAAGAATAGCTAAAGGTGTCACAGTGTTTCTAAATACTTCTACCGGTATCGTTTTTATAGCGGTTGTCGCAATCCCCCCGCTATGGTGTTTTCTTTGCCCTGCGCTTTTGCTGCATGCCATCGCATGGCAGTTTGATTTGTATTTTTTGGACGGTTCTTTAGCCCGTCTCTAAGGTCCCCTATGGTGACGGTTGTGTGAAGCCAAGAAAAGATCAATAATGGAGAGTTGATTTGGAGAAATATCGTTTTATAATTTGTCGTCATTCTTATTATTTTTTTTTTTCGAGAAGAATGCAATTTTTCGCGTATTTGGAATAGGGTGATTTATTACGTATTGGCCGGCTGGTGGATCCAACAGGGTATTTCCTCGAAATGAGGATTAGGTTTTGAAAAGGAAATTCTTGTTAGTGGAATGTGAGTCGAAAATTATTTAGAAAAATTAAAACTCGATAATCTCACTAAAAATTTTCAGGATTTTTTTTACTTCACGATTTTTTTCGCCTTGAAAAAAATTGAAAAAATGAAGAAAGTGGATTTAGAACTTTTTAGGCATTATTTTTTGGAAAAACTTTTTAAACGAATTCGTTTTGTACATCGAAACAATAAATTTTTGTATGCATTTAAAGAAATCCATTCCATTAAAAAAAAAATTTTAATTTCGTAATTTTTTCCAATTTTTCTGTTTACAATTTTTTTCTATTTATTTTGTGATTTTTTTTTAATTTGAAAACTGAAAAAAACACGACAATTTTTCAGAATTTTTTTTTTCAAATAATAGATTTTTATTTAAAATTGAAACAATTTTGTTTTTTAATTTTTGAGAAAAATTCTCCAAAAAATCGAAGAATAATATTTGTATTGAAAAAAAAAAAAATCTCACAAATATTCCAAAAAGAATTTGTATTTGCACCCTTTCAAAGAATTCGATTAACGAAACAGTTGAAAAATGATACACTTTTACGAAGACATAGCTGGGAAGAGGGAGAAGGGCGCAGGTATAGAAAATAAAAGTGGCTCGAATCTCGCGGAAAGTATATAATTTTGATCGTACGACGAAAATGAAACCGCATGATAAATTTATCTCCGGCATCTTTACACCGTGTGCCGAGTGGAATGGCGTGGAATAATTTAAAGAAAATTCGTAACATTTTAAATAAGTAATCGCGTGTTCACGTGTAAAATTGAACTTGATTGTGTGCGCGCCTCGCCATCGGCACAATCGCGCGTCGGGGGATTACACAGACGAGTTTTCTTCTATATACATACATTGCATCGACAGCAGCGGGCAAAGGATAGACGAGGCGGAGTACGACAGAGACGAAGCTCGTTCTTGCCAAAAGGACGACGACTACTACACGATCGGCAGGGGTGTACTGCACATACTACATATCCTCCTGTACGTATAAAGTATTATACAATTCTGCAACGACGCGTAAAATTATTCGAAATAACGTAGCAGCTGCCATTGTGACCATATTGTATGGGTAATTAGAGGGGGCGCGAAATGACATGACGTCTCCACCTTCTCGCTCTCGCACGATCTGACTCTTTTTCAAAAGCTCTTTTCTGTGATATCTTATGCATATTTATGGCCTGTACGGTCTCTGGGCTCGTCCGTCATCGTGGGTATACAGTGGTCAAACGCGTACGCGGTGGCGTTCGGTGAGTGTTATTTTAACCGCGATCTGAAAACAAGCCGAGCAATATGTACACATCATGTAGCTAAATAGGTAGATTGCTTTTACTTTGTTAAATGGGTTCGACGTCGATGAATGGGTATGCGTGTGAGTAAAGTTGCACTCTCGTCAGAAGGAAAATTACGTTTAAGATACTATGTACTATTTACGGGCCAATGTGCGCTACTATACGTGTAAGGATGCCTATAACGCGATGTTGACCGTCGGTTATGTAAACAGTTTACCGAAACTCGAATGTTTTATTGTTGTTCAAATATGTTCTGTCAGTATGATTGCGCATTTATGTATTTAAATGGCGTTTAACTACGGCGAATTTACTCTTTGAAGAGTGTCTACAAAAGGCTGCCATATATCGACGGAGACCTGGACGATAGGCAACGTCGCATTGAACACGCCTATGTGTACGATGTGATTTACCTGTAGCGTAAACGAATAATTAAGGTATTAGGTTGGTTTTGCGGGTAGCGCGTCTGCGATTCGGAAGGCGCACGCGAGCAGCCGAAAGAGATTGCGGTTTTTTGGCTAGACTTGTCGAGCGCCTATAGTGTGGTAGTTACGCTTTACCTCGAGTTTGTTTTGCGTATTGACGGTTCACGAATACTGTATGTATACCTTCTTGTACCTGAAGATTAATCATTTTGTGGACGGTAAAAGACGCATGAAAATTTACTTTTATGGGTTCAGTGGTGCAGTGGTCGGTATTTCGGTAGCGAAAGTCAAGAATCTGTTGAAAAATTTTCTTCATTTTTAAATATCATTTTTAGGGCTCTAATTCTAAAAAAAAAAAATTCACAATTTTTTTTTCGAAAAAATTGATAATTTTTTCTGAAAATAATTTTCAACAGGGATTGTTGAAAAAATTCAGAAAAATTGTTTTTTTTCCATTTTTTTTTTTCAAAAAATTTCTGTTTTTACAATTTTTTTTTTCTAGAATTTTATTTCTCCGAAAATCAAACTTGAGGTATTTCCTATTTTTCGTATTTGCCATTCTCGAAATTTTTTTCACAAAATGACCATCTTTTAGAGAATTGCAGTTTTCTCAAAATCTGCAATTTAAAAAAATTGTACTAATTCAGTTGAAAGAAAAATTTTGTGGAAAAAAGGTTTCATTGTATTCAAAAATTCTGTCATACCTTGAATTTTGACCAAATTTGGTGGGATAGTTTACTTTGAGTGGGGGACATCCCAAAAAAATTTTGAGCTCCTTAGG
>FIZT01033552.1:0-16019 GCA_900065295.1 Paracoccus marginatus
TTTCCACCAGAAAATTTCAAAATCCGTTCTCAGGGCCGATTCACCACACTTAATGTGCTTTACCCTTTCTGAAAATTGACGAATTTAAGGAAATTATCAGCTTCCAAAAAATAGGCAAGTTTCAAAATACTCGAAAAGTTGATAAATTTTGGCAATTTAAAAAAAATCAAAAAATTTCGAAAAAATGACAAATCTTAGAAAATTGCCAAATTTTATCTCAAAAAATTGTCAAATTTTAAAAAATTGATCAATTTTGGCAAATTGCCGATTCATTTGTAAATTTTGGAAATGACACATGAGAAAATGAGAAATTCTGGAAAATGGGCAAACTTCAAGAATTCGAAAATTGGCAAACTACAAAATGAAAAATTGGCAAATTTTGAAAAATTACCAAATTTCATAAAATAACAAATTTGAAAACGCTTACAAATTGAGAAATTACGGAAAATTGAAATTTTTTCGATAACCTAGGCAGGTATATAAATTTTTTAAAAATGAGAAAAATCACCAAACTTAGCACCTTCAATCAGGATTTCATGTACTTTTCATTTGTCTTAAATTTCACACAATTTATAAAATTTTCACCTCGTTTGAGAAAAACGCACGTATCTGCAATAAAACTGCAACAGTACTGGTCTTCTTCAAGCATACTACCGAGGTACATATTCATGTATTTCTAGACAACAGCCGTACAGCTCTTAGGTCATTCGGTATTGAAGGAAGAAAAGCCATCAGGTATTTTGCCTAGGCCGGCCGGCCTAGATGCAATATACGTACCTACGTATAGTCGTACATACCGTACGTATACAGTTGGAGAATACGCAATGCGCCGATACCATCGTTGGCCGTACGTATTGGTTCGCGATACAATTCCAGATAACTTATTCGACAATTTTACAAAGCGACTAGAATACCGAAATAATTACACAATAAATTAAAACGGTTTGAAATAGCCTGAGTAGCCATATATCAAGCATCGGTATTCTTTCTCTAAAAGCGACGACATTCCAACAAAACCAGTATCTGGCGATCTAAACAGTATAATAGTAGATACCGAGATAGCAATACAAATACAAAAAAGTAGTCAAGAAATTAAAACCGACTGCATACGTATGTACTACCCGCTATAGAATACCTTACACCGGCCGTATTAAACTGGATAACCGCCATACACCAGTTGCAAATTCATATAGGTAATTTTAATTGCATATTTTTCTTCTCTTTCTCGTTCGATATATTATTATTTTCGCATAAAGGGTACTCAGAACGTACGTATAGGTATTCCGCAGGATGAAAATATCGAAAATTTTAAATTGCAAAAAAACCACCGCATCGGTAGTGCATTTTTTACTTAATAAAAATGATGACGGTACTCTCTTAAATCATCAACAAACGACAAATCCCACTATCGCGAATCTAAAATTACATCAATCTTTGCAATAACTTCCCACACAAGAAGGAACTTACCTCATCTACGAGATAACTTCGTTCAAATCTCCGTTCTTCATCTATCAAAAAAAAACATACACATGTAACATTTATACTACATAGAGAACAAAAAATCATAATAAATTATAAAAAGAACCCCATAAAAATCACCGAACCATAAATCAACCTACATAACCATGCGATATTACGTAACGTATTAATTTTTCATTGCACGCGTTTTTCTTACCACGGTAGATTAATGTGTTAGCCACGTCAATCACCTCAAGATAGATGCGCATGCAATTCATGCACAAACAATTGAAACTTCCGTTATACCAAATGATTTAATGCATAAAAAGTATTAATATTACGAACATGCTTATAGAAAAATAGTACACATAAACGACTAGAATAGTTTTTTTTCCCTCCCAAGTTGAGCTTGTACGATTCACGAGATGTTGAAAGTTAATTGATTTCGTTCAATTGATCAATCACGCTGTCGTGAGCTGAAGAAAGAACAATAACCGTAGAAAAAAGTAAAAAAAAAATCATTTTAAAATTTAATCAATTCTACGAGGAAGCAGACGTACTAATTAAAGCAGCCAATAATTAAAAACATCGAAAGCAGCTAATTCAAAAAATAATCAAGTTTTGTTGAGGGGGAAAAAAAGCAGGCAAGTACTCGAATTATCTACAAAAAAAAGTCGTTTTCAAGAGTCGAGCCTCGAGAAACAACAGAATCGATATTTTCGAAACACCCTACACGTTCAATGGTCAAATTCTACCGAAATTTTACGATCATTTCGAACTTACCCAATGATAATCGCTTCGAGAGTAATTTTTCGTTCTTCAAAAATCGAAATTTTCTTTCTTTAGGTTCTTCCTCCGTTTCGTCATCTTCGACAATCGGCGAGACCACTAGAAAATACAAATTACAGTAATTAGAAAAATAAGGCGGATCTCAGTGCTTAAAAAATCTTCGTACTTCTAGTCCGATCTAATTTCTGCGACGAGGAGAATTTTTCGCGGGTAACGCGATCGAAAGCAGTACACAGGAGCTTCCACAGCTGAGCAAAGTCTGTAATGGTTTTATCAGCGGTAGGTGACACGAGCAGCTGATCCTTGTCCGAATCGGACAGTTTGGTTTTGAGCAAGTGAATCAAATTGGCGTAAGTTCTCTCTTCCCATCCCTGGGAAAATTGTAGTGTTTAGAAAACAACAATTGTGCGAGTAGCAAGTACAAAAAGGGTAGACCAACCTGCGAGTCTGAATTGAGCGAGGTCAATGTTAACGCTTTGGTTAATTCGTCCAAGTTATTGGACTCGATCGAACTATTTATAGCGATTAATTCTACGGTCAGTTCGATCGTACTGTGTAATTCACTGCTACGTAGTACCAATTCCTAGAAAAAAATCAAATTATAGCGCTGACGTTTTTATAATTACATATTACCGAAGGCATTACACAACGGATATTAAATATTCAATAATTTTCCGACCACGTACTCTTTGTTTTTCTTCGATGGACCGAAGGGTTTCTAAAAGTTTACCGTATATGTCGCTGTATAACGTTTGCAGCGCGTTAATCGGAGTGGTGGTTTTTTCCTTGAGTTTTATCAAGAATCGGCGCTGGATTAGACGGAATTGGGAGCTTAATTTCTCTAAAAAGGACTAAACAAAGGCAAATTAATTTCGAAAATTCGAAATGATTTTTTCCACGTTGAAAAAAAAACTCCAGAATATTACCTGCAAGTCGCGAATTTCATTTCTGGTATTGATGTGAAGTTCAACGGCCTTCTTCAGCTCGTTCTTCGGCACGTTTTTGCAATCAAACGTGAATTTCGCTTCGATATCGGTGCCACTTTTATGTGCTTTGCATCGATTCATCACGTAGACGAGTAAAAAATACAGCAACGGCATGGAATTTGTAGTAAATTCGTAGCCGTGTTTCAATTTATTCAAACAAACCGCGCATTTAATATCGGAGTTGTAGTTCAGGCAGAAATTAACAATTTCGTCATTATTTCCGCTCTCCGTCCACCGATTGCCTCGAAATTCTGAAAGTATTTAAGGTTATTTTTTTGCAAACCGACGCAACGAGGTCATAGAGGAAGAAATTAATAATTATACCTTGGAATACGACAGATAATGGCAGAGGTGGTTTGTTCGTAAATATAGAAATTTTCGACGAGCTTTTTTCTTCGGATGCTGGACAAGCAGATAGCACGATTCGAGCCGGTAGAGCGCTAGTTTTGCGAACCATGCGAGGAGTAGAGTTTCCCATGTAGCTGACGACCGTCGTAACGTCTAGGTTGCACGGTACGACGTCTTTGAAGTCTTCCATAATTTCGATCGCAGCATTTAATACGGTTTTCTCTTCTGCGAATTGGTCGTAAATAAAATTAGTACCGAGAATTGACGAATAATTTATTCGTTAACAAACTTACGTAATGTTGCCAGGGTATACGAGTCCGGTTTGATTGAAAATGGAGGTGTGGTTTCGAAGGAAATGTGAACATTGGTGAGGGGTCGACTTGGTGCTAAGTCGACGATAAGCTGGCATTGATTTAGAGATTTATCATAAGGCGAGATTTTTGCATCAACTAAGATCTCTCTTCCAGCGACAGCTAAAGTCAAGTTTTTGGCTAAAAAATTAACTAAATTTAGATCAAAAAGTCACCGATAGAGGGAAAAAATGATGAAAAATTTAATACCGTCGTTTATAGTGAATTCTTTGATTTGTTGATGCAATTTTTCCAACTTGGTGCCAACGTTTTTGTAATTCGTGATGGAATTTTCCAGCGGAGGAGCGACAAAAACCGATGGTTGAGTACCTAAGTAACAGCAGTTTAGATCACCTTGATCTGATAACATCATCAAAGTACCTTTTACCTGTAATAAAATTTTTTATGAATTTTATCATTTTATTGGAGGAGTTATATTATAATATTTTACGAGTGCTACATACTCCAACGTCAGCTCTACAGATACTGATAGGTACTGCGGGTAATTTGGCACTCCATCGTAAAGTAGTCCGCTCGTATACGAACAATACGCCAGAATCGGAAACGGTCAGTATCATTAATTCGTTAGTGATATCTGTAATTTGAAGAGTTCGGGTTGATATAATACCAAATAAAAATTGATATACAATTCAAAATAACATACCATTTAGATAAATATGAAAGCATAGCGAAGAATACTGCAACCTCTTGGTGAATTTAACAACCCCTTTCGAATTGAAACAAGTTAAATTGTGTTCGGAGAGTACTACAATGAAGGTTTCGACAAGCTTCAACGTTTGAATATCAATAACACTGTCGCCTAAATTATGCGACCATGTTGGTGCGATTTTCTTTCGAGCTGTGTTGACTAGGTCTTGATACCTATTAAAAAAAATTTTCAGTCACTCAGAGCATCATTATATCAGATCAATATAAATTCAACCAACCTATAGCTTTCGATATTCCACTCAGCAGAAAACGTCGCGAACGAATCGGTTTCTGGTACATAAACCATAGGAGCAGGCAATAAGAAGGATGGTAATTGAGTCTCGTGGACCAGCGTTTCTTGTTCAAAAAACGTTAAAGTGCCATCCAAAGCATAAGAACATAAGAAATCTCGTCCCTTTACACCACCAAAAGATCCAACAATGAGTTGATAGTTAGAATGTTGTAATATGTGTTCGTAAATGACTTTCAATTCGAATTGATCTCCGTGTTCGGTTGAACCTCGTGTCGAAACGAAACTATAAACGGTGATATTTCTAGGATGCATGATAGCGATGTGTTTAGCTCTGGAACCGCTGTACAATAAACGCTTAGTAAAAAAAAAACACACAAAACTCCAAATAATGCAGTACAGTTATTTGCAATTTAACGCATACCTGACTAATTGGCCAACGGCAACTTGAAGAATCGGATTGAGTAATTGAGTTTCCATAAGCAAATCAGATGGTTTGAACAAAGTTTGGGTAAGATCGGTAAAGTGTAATTCGTAGATTCGTAGCAGGCCACTCAAGCTACCAACGATCACTTTAGTTCGACCGGACTCGTCATAATCTTCGCATATGATGGAATTAACCGCAAACGTTTCATCGATGCCGCAGCGAGTGGACCATAAGTCGATGGCACTGAATAATGACATTTTTTTGCAACTTGCGTCTTCAAAAATTTTTACCGCGAATCCTGCTCATCTGTCACATCACTTTTGACTGTAGAAAAATACCAAAATTACGATGTTGTGCAACATGATTGGGAAGCGTGAAAGGTGAAATCAAGCAAAGCTCTCGATTATACATCACAAAACAAGTCCTTATTTAAAATAAATCCGATAGTTTGAAAGCAAGACATGAAAATTCATGTATTTTTAATTTTTTCGATTCGAAAAAATTTCAAAAACTACAAACAGTAACTGTTTTTTGACTTTGTGATTAGAGAATGCAGCTGTAACAAATGTTGCTAAAAAGATGAAATTTTCGAAAAATTCTCTTGTTTTATTGAAAAATTTATGAAATTATGGTAGTTTTTTATATTTCATTTTCATATTTTGACTGAAATTTCATAAAAATAAAGGAAATGCTGAAAAACTGAATTATTCAACACAGGTACACTATGTAGTGTGTACACTGGAGGTAAACGGCAAAGGGTAGCACGAAAAATTTTCGTCATGATAACAATCCACTGATAAAGAATCATTTTTTTTTCTAGTAAAGGAAGTTCAGAAATTCGAAATTTGAATCGATTTATAAATTTTAACATGAAAGGAAGCTGACTATGAGTCAATATTTACACTATGGCAGCATTAAATAACCTATTTTCATTGATTGTGCTACTTTACGTGAGTTTTACACTCGAATCATTTACTTTGACGACGGGCAGTCCTAAAAAACCGTCTTATGCTGACTATTTGAGCACAAAAACACCGTATCGGTTCATTGAAAACACGGACGACAAAGAAATAAAATATAAAGGTATTCAACTTCAATTCTCGATACAAAAAAAAAAGTACTCACTGATTTTTCACTCAGGTTGTGAACCGAAGAAATTATGGACTGTGCTAAGGCATGGAACCAGAACACCTGGAAAAGAAACTACAGATTTTATCAAATACAGACTACCAACTATACGTGATTTGATCGTTACCTCTTCCAAAGTTAATGGTAACTATATTATTTGAGTTATCTTGAAGTATTTTCTAACGATGAATTTCCGTAGACAGATGCGATATAAATAGCTTCAAAAAGTGGGATTTTCATGCTGAACTCGACGATAAGAAGACACTTACTCATACCGGTGAAGATGAAATGGTCAATCTTGGCGAAAGATTCGGTAGCAGGTTTCCTAAAATATTACCAGAAGATTGGCTCAATGCAACGTACTTGGTAAGAGTATGATTTTTAATGCAACTGTTTTAAGTACTAATTGCCGATTCACAAATCCTTTACTTCTCTTTTAGTTTCGATACACCGATACTGAAAGGACTAAATCCAGTGCGAAGTACTTCACTACTGGTTTATTTGGTAGAAGAATAAGTAATCATGTTTGGTATCCTGAACCACTAAAAAAAGACCCAATTCTCAGGGTAATTAATTCAGAATAAGTATTTGAGAAATACTTTTTTCGTTTTAAAACATTTCTTTTTTGTTCTTAGTTTTACAAATTGTGTGAAAAATGGCGCGAAGATGTGAAAAAAAATCCTAAAACTTATTCGGAAGTGGAGAAATTTTTAGCAAGTGATACGGTTGAATGGGTAGTGACCAACGTTACTCATCGGCTTGGGCTACCCGAAGGAACATTAAATACCAGTAAATAGACTTAATTATAGAATGATGTACATTTGTGAAAAAATTGGTACTTGATTTAAGAATTAATAATATGATATTTCATTGTTTCTCAGGTGACATTCAATTAATTTATACAACTTGTTGTTTTGAAACATCTTGGGACAAGTATAAAAAATCCCCTTGGTGTGATATACTCACTATAGATGAATTTAAGGTAAGTGGTGGTAAATACTAAATACGCCGTTAAAACTTTTTTATTAAATTTTTGAAATTACGTATTTTTAGATAATGGAATACGCAGAAGATTTGGAATATTTTTGGGTTGACGGTTATGGTCACGAATTAACTCCACAAATAGCTTGCGTTATGTTTCAAGACGCTGTGCAACATTTAACGTAAATTTTTTCATTCGTAGTTTTACTCGTATAAAAAGTCATTTTAATTTTGAAGATCGCCACGAATTTCTCCGTAGAATGAATAACGATCGCACATCGATATTTTACTTCACTCACTCGGGTACTATTTTGAAACTGCTGAGTCATTTGGGCTTGTATCGAGACTCCAGTGCGTTACTCCATCACAACTACGAACAACAAAAAAACAGAGCGTGGAAAACATCAAAAATTGACGTATTCGCTTCCAACATAGCGTTTGTTCGTTTCGAGTACGTGAAATTGCATAAAACCCATTTACTTATGTCGATTAAATAAATTAGTAATGAATTTTCTACAGCTGTTCCGACGGTCCTCAAGTATTAACGTTGCATCAAGAACGTCCAATAAGGTTACCAGGATGTCCTACCGATAAAGACTTGTGTCCATTAGATAAAATACAAGAAATTTACGTTAAAAGTTTAACATCGTGTGATTTTAACGCGATGTGTTCATTAAATGGCGAATCGTTGTATCAAAAGATTGCGACCAAGTTTAGAAGTTTTTTTAGTTGATACGATTTTGGGCAAGACCTAGACGAATCTCAAGATAAATTTTTCTCTTAGTCAATTTATTTAACACTGGTGCCTGTTTCGTATTTATTTGTAATTTTTTTATGGGTAATTTTTTAATCTTTGGTGTTTGCTGTGATTTTACATTTTACGTACGTATTGTTTTGAATTATATTTTTTTTTAAATTGCACAATTTTTTAATTTTGAATCGTGCGATCATTTTCTAAATTCTACGCAATAAGTTACCATGCATAACCTACGCAATGTCTATTTATAAAATTTAAACTGCTTGAATCATGAAAAGACTATCACGCTGAACGATTACGATACGAAAAATAACATAATATTTCTCAGGGGTATCAAAACTTTGAAACTAATTGAACAAAATCACCGGATATAATATTATTTTCATTTGTTTTGTCTTCGTAAAGATTCAATTCTAAAATCATTTGATTTGGTACGTAGCCTACTCGTGTTCTTCATTGGTCAGAAAAATTTTCCGATGAGAACGGTTTCATGAAAATGAAAATCGAACAAAATTTGTCAGAAGAAGGTACAAAAAATTTTGAAGGTGTTCAAACGTCAGAATGTTAGACGCCGACGGTACAGACATTCACGCAATTAATCACAGGAAAGCTGACTAAAGACATGCTTTTTTGCAAGATGTGATACATAAATATTGTACCTAAAATCAACGTAAGAATCTACGTAACTACGAGTAAAACGAAGAGGTGCGTCGATTATTTTTTATTTCAGTCATAGGATAAAGTGATGAAGTCTAGGATCGTTTCATAATGAACCGTTTATACCTCGTTATTTTCTTGATTTCATTCCATTTGCTAGGTGAGCACTGAGATAATCAACTTTCATTATTAATATGAACTCACTTTTCAAGAATAATACCAAGAAGTGCTATTCCTGTATCATTTAGGTGTATCAGCGCCGAAGGGTGAAGATACAAAAGAAGAAACACCCACAACTTCTTCGGGTAAATTGATACATATATCAGAGTTGATTAATTTTATATAGCTTATTAATGAGTTCACGTTTTACGTACCTGATATATAATGCGGAGATGCGCTATTTCTATACGATTTAGGAGTAGGACCAGCATCGAAGGTTGAAGATGTAACAGAACCACCTGCAACTGCTTCAGGTGAGTCGTGGATTTTCGAAGTCCGCTATAATATAGCTGAAAACGTACAAAATGTTGACTTTCGAGACGTTTTTAGACACACAGCCCACGACAGAGACAGAAGATTCGACAAGTAGTGATAGTAGTGATAGTAAGTCGAGACCATGTTTTTATTATAAGCTGAAGAATATTATTTTGTATTTAAAAGAGACAAACAAGCGATCGGCCAAGTACTTAAAATAAAATATACTAAAGAAATGAAATTCAACAATTGTGCCTACCTGGGGTAATTAATATTTCTGCTTTGGTCAGTTTCGGAAGACAACTGGGAAAAACTTCAAAAGCACGGTGAGTTATACATTGAGATCTTGATTAATATAAACTTAAAGAATCACCGACGAACAGTTTCGATGATACCAACATGTATTTTAATCATACCGAACAGTTCAATCATTAAAAGCCGCCTCGAAATTTAAACCTGAGCTTGTTGGTAAGCTTCATTCCGATGAAGTAATGGAAACTGCTTCGCCTACTGCTGTACCTGATACTACTCCATCTCTTCGTCACGACAGTGATGAAGAAGCTACAGGTAAGGTTATGAGTGTAAATTTCATTTTTCCCCCCTATTTTTAATAATGTGGTACCTTACGTGCTGATACTTACTTTCTCACGTATACATTACGATAGGTGTTCGCCGTCCTCTTCGTTTAAAATCTCAGAAGAAGATGAAGAAAACAGGAAAAAAGAAAAATTATTGGCCTAAAAATAGGAAAATACCGCATACAGGTAAATGAATAAATAATGTACCTATAGCTTATTCAATTAGGTACTTTCGATCCAGAAACCTCACTCGTAGAGGTCAGGTACATACAACAGAATTCGAAATTTGAGCAGAAATAATAAAGGAAAAGAAAAGGATCACTCTAATATCAGTACTATATACCTACTACCTAGGTACCAATTTGATATCTGATAAAAAAAATCACCATTTCAGGAAGCTTAACTCCGTACGAATATCTTCTATCTACTATACCTGACTTGGAATATTTCAAGAAACCTGAAGATAGAGATATAACAAAACCTCATGCAAATTGTATCGTCAAAGGAATGTGGACCCTGTTTCGTCACGATATTAGATATCCTAGTAAAGAAACATCGCACGTAATGAGAACCAGATTTATAAATTTACAAGAGTCCATCATTCTGAAATTGCACGAAATGAGCAAACTTCAAAATAGCGGTACGGTATCGAATCTTTTCTAAAACATGCACGCGTGTACTATCCACTTGATGGTTTGTAATATGAGTGCTCCTCTCGAAAAATATGATCCATGTTTTACAGAAAAAGTCAGTAAAGAAATGGACGAGCTCTTTAGCTTATTGGCAGATTGGAAAGTAGTAGAGGCACTTGCCAAAGGGGTAAAATACGTTAGCAACGACACACTCAATAATACAAAGAAAAATGGTGAGAAAGAAAAGAAAAAGCTCACAATCGAAGAAAAATCAACTCTTGAGAAAAAGAGAAAAGGAGCCGATGAGGAAATTGACGACGCTAAAACATTGACTCCTGCAGGAAAGAAGGCAATGAGAGCGACAGGCAAACGGTTCAAGAAACGATATGGAGATCTATTAAAAGAGGCCGGACCGGAATCTCGATTGGTTTGTATTATTGATATAGTCATCAAAAGCGTTACCTTTACCTCACCCATCTTCAAGTTCTATTTGCTCGTATCTATACCGATAGGTACAGCAGTGGATATTATGGAAGTAGAAAGTAGATACGTGTACTTTATAAAAAATTTTACTCGACGTGTATTCATAATTACCTTACCATTTTAAAATACTTTTAGTTCAAATTCACCGATTGCGAAAGAACCCAAATGAGTGCCAGAGAGTTTTACACTGCAATATATGATAAACCTGCCGAAAATGAAAAATGGCATGCTCCAATTGACACTGGTGCTGCAGGAAAGGATCCATTGTTGAAAGTAAAAATCGGTTTTCATATCTATTCATAATATTATGATCGGTTTGCAAAGTACCTACATTACGATGCGATGGCTACTTTTTGTTTTAGTACGATGCCGTATGCGGGCACTGGAGAAATTTTTACAAAAAAAGTGACCTCAATAAGTACCAACTAGATAGTTTTATCGATGGACCAGAAATTAAAGACGCGATAGAAGGAATACGAGAAATGCTTCAACTCGCCGAGAAATCAATTACCTATAGTAACTTTAACTTTTTTTCCAAATGGGATCCTTTTTTTCAGAACATTCTTCATTACATTGGCGTATTTTTTCAGGCGATGGAAAAATGTTTTACGAAGCATGCGCTTTTGAAATGGCTTGGGGACACGCCGCCAGTCCTTGGTGTAAGATTATGATCAAAGACTATCAAGCAGTAAATCCTGAATTTACCAAATAATTACACGTGTACATATTTTACGTTCTTGTCGTTTATCCTATGAACTTTCAATTTTAGAGATTTGAATACTTGGAAGACTACGAATTTTTCCAAAATGATGGGCCTGACAACCAAGTGAATGAATTGATAGGATGTTTCTTATTCAAGGACATGGTCAAACGTTTAATGTAAGATATGTTATTCTTATCTAATAAACATTAGGTAGGTATTGAAGAAAGTCAACTCATCCATGATCAATTTTTAATTTTCAATTCATAAAGAGGAAAAGTTACTGAAAATAAAAAAGGGGAAATCACATGCGACCTTCTAAAAGATGGCACCGACTCAGACAAAGACGAAGCCACCAAAACTCAACCACCGACAGGAGGGACAGACAAATCCGACCCACTTGAAGAAGAAACTGTTAAAAAGGCCACATTCTATTTCACTCATTTAACAGCAATTCTCAAATTTATCACTCATATGCGACTAGACGTAAAAGATGACCCCCCATTGAGAGTAGATAACTACAAAGATATGAAAAATAGGAAGTGGAGGTCTGCACGTATCGGTGCTTTTGGAACCAACATCTCGATAGTTCTGATGAAGTACCTAATCAAACGTCTTTAATAATTTATGTCTGCCCCATGGCACGACGTCACATATTACATACTTTTATGTAACATTTCAGATGCGACGATTCCTATTTCATTCTTGTTTTACATCAAGAAAGGCCAGTAAGATTTCCAGGCTATGACGATGGATTAGTTCCATTGCGCCAATTTCTAAACATGTATAAAAAAAGTATTTCCGAATGCGAGTACGATGCCATTTGTCAAAAGTCCAGAAATCCTTTCTTTTATCGAAGATACAAGTCTTTTCGAACTTCGTTGCCATTCCAACAACCTTCAGCTTCATTAGATGATGAAGAACTTGAGCTTTTAAACAAGTTAAACGAGTAGAAATATTTTTTCATTTTTAACTTCGTATTTTTAATGTTATCATGTTACCTGTATTAATAGTTAAAATAATACACTATTCTCATAGATTGAGATTTTTAAATTAGGTACCGAAATAAATTTATTTTAAACGGTGTACCTACCTATCCGACATAAAGAAGTGAATTTTTTCAAGCAACTTGCGCCTGAAATGTATAAAA
Source organism: Paracoccus marginatus (assembly GCA_900065295.1). Classification (NCBI taxonomy): domain Eukaryota; kingdom Metazoa; phylum Arthropoda; class Insecta; order Hemiptera; family Pseudococcidae; genus Paracoccus; species Paracoccus marginatus. The sequence goes on from FIZT01033552.1 coordinate 12,857, forward strand.
TAGACTACTCATTCAACTGACGACATTCCTACCCCAAAAACTAAAGGCACTTCTATGTATAGGTAGCCCGAATAGACGTATTGGCTTCAAGATCAAAACACCATTTTCGACACGAACAATTTATTATAATTATATTTCCGAATTCGTGTAGACTAAGACTAAAAACATGAATGTGCGATTAAAATAATAATTCTTTGGAAAAAAAAAATTACACTGGTACTACTAAAAAATAATCACTTTCACAGCCAAGAGAATTATCTCTCAGATATATACACAGCTTTAATCCTTAAACGAATCTTCATTTTGAAGAAATACTTTTGTAAATTAGAATCGAAGACTTGGCAGAAATTGGAGAGAAAAAAAATCACTAACATATAAAAAAATAATCCGACTGCCTTCGGTCAAAGTAGGTACGTATACACGCAGGTACAACGGTCAATATTTTCGTAACATCTTCATCACGTTGTGTTTCAGAAACACGACGACGAATTGACAAAATCGCATTGATCATTCACTCGTTTTATTAGGTAGGTAGGTATTCCAACAATAATAATTCAATACTGATACGTATATTGTTTTGCTTTTGATTAAAAGAGACACAATTTAAAGAAGGAAAAAAAATAATAAAAAAAAATACACCGAATAACGACTAAAGACTAGAACAAAGATTGGGTAAACAGTAAACATACAAATACGCAATATTTCGTTATACGACGCGAAACAAATAAACATATAAAAGGGAAAAAAAACACACATAAAAACAGTAAAACAAAAAGGTAACTAGTCTTTTATCAATCACGCAGTTTGCTGGTTTGATTCGGCGGTACTGTACCCGTCCAGGAAATAAGTCACCATGTCGCCTTTACCTTTGACCTTTATCGAGCCTCGGCACGTCAAAGGGTAACCTTTCTCTTTTAGTATTACGTATACTTCATGAGTAACCTGAAATTTAACAAGATATCTGCCTTTAGAATGGTTTCTCATGTTGAGAATGGAAAAAAAAAAGGTAGGTAGGTGGTGATCTAATTGTAAGAATGGAAAAAACCGACGATTTCGTACTTGTATTTTATCTAATATACCGGTCGAGTCCATTCGACTTGCTACGTTCACAGCGTTACCCCATATGTCGTATTGCGGCTTACGAGCTCCGATCACTCCGGCTACGACTGAACCGATATTTATACCTGAAAATTTACGAGTACGAAATAGGTAGGTACGTATTAGTCAGAAATTCAACGAATGCGGGGTAGAAGTACGGTGATTGAATTAAATGTTTCAATAGGGTTTACCTATTCGTATATTAAAATTATTAAAGGAATGTTCGTTGACGTAGGATAACTGCTCTTTTAGCCTCAAAGCGTAATCGGCCATGGCTGTGACGTGTTTTAAACCGTCTTTATCACAAGTGGCTTTGGTTAATCCTGAAAATCAGTAAAGTAAAAATGATGAATTTTTGTGTAGGACCATAATTTTCCAATAATAAAAATTATACTTATATTTTTCTAGAAAAAAACAAAAAAAAACAAGAATAATAATTATGCATATTGTTAAAAACAATAATTGCCATAGCCTATTTTTCAAAAATGCCAAATGTTTCAATTTTTCAAAATTGTCGAATTTTTCAAAATCGTCAAATCTTTCGAAATCGTCAAATATTTCAAAATAAAATTGTCAAATTTATCAAGAATTGCTCTGCTGTTCAAATTTACAAGAATTCATTCTCTCAAAATTTCAAAGTTTTTTAATATTTCCAACATTGTCATATTTTTCAAAATGGTGCAATTTTTTAAATTGTAAAGGGTACCGGCGCATAAGACAGATGAAAATGCCTCAAAGCTGAAATTCAAAACTAACCGATGGAATTTGGTTCTTATGATCTGAAAACCCCGTGGTAAAAATTTTGGCCCTCACCCCTCCGTACCCCCGTTGATGGGTGAAAACGTTACTTTTTTCGAATTTCCAATTGATAATTTTTATCTGTCGCTCGGCAGTCGCTCAAATTCTGAGTGAAAATCGAGCGACACCCAAAACACTGTCACTCGGCCGTTGCTCAGCCGTCGCTTGATTTTTCTACCAATTCTGAGCGAGAAACGAGCAACGCAAAGCCCGAAATTCTGTCGCTCGCTTGTCGCTCGCTTGTCGCTCGACTGTCGCTCGGCTGTCGCTCGCTTGTCGCTCGCTTGTCGCTCGCTTGTCGCTTGGCTGTCGCTCGACCTCTGAGCGAAAATCAAGTGACACCCAAAACTCTATCGCTCAGCTGTCGCTCGCTGGTCGCTCGGCTGTCGCTTGCTTGTCACTTGGCTGTCGCTCGCTTGTCGCTCGACTGTCGCTCGACCTCTGAGCGAAAATCAAGCGACACCCAAAACTCTATCGCTCAGCTGTCGCTCGCTTGTCGCTCGACTGTCGCACGTTTGTCACTTGGCTGTCGCTCGCTTGTCGCTCGACTGTCGCTCGACCTCTGAGCGAAAATCAAGCGACACCCAAAACTCTATCGCTCAGCTGTCGCTCGCTTGTCACTTGGCTGTCGCTCACTTGCCGCTCGGCTGTCGCTCGAACTCTGAGCGAAAACCCCGCTCGGTTGTCGTTTGCTTGTCGCTCGCTTGTCGCTCGGCTGTCGCTCAAATTCTGAGCGAAAATCGAGCGACACCCAAAACTCTATCGCTCGCTTGTCGCTCGAATTATGAGCGAAAATCGAGTGACATCCAAAACAGTCTCCCTCGGTTCTCGCTTGATTTTTCCACCAATTCTGAGCGAGAAACGAGCGACGCAAAGTCCAAAACACTGTCGCTCGTCTTTCGCTTGAATTCTGGACAAAAAAACGAGCGACGGCCAAAACTCTGTCGCTCGACTTTCGGTCAAATTTTCTACCAATTTTGAGCGAGAAACGAGCGACGCGAGGTCCGAAATGCTATCGCTCGGCTTTCGCTCAAACCAACCATGGGGGGGGGGGGGTGAAAATTGATTTCGAAAAATGGTTCTTCGACTTTTTAGATGAAACATATTTTTTTGAAATCTGAAAAAATCATATTTTATATACCCGGACTAAGTACATGATAATATATTTTTTTCAGACTTGCCACTCCTAAATTTCATACAGAAAACGCGATTTAAAGTTTTCAAACACCCGTTTCGGCTAGAAAGAATTTTCATCCACCCCCCCTCT
>FIZT01033554.1:0-10030 GCA_900065295.1 Paracoccus marginatus
ATAATGTCCCGTATAATCAAATTTCCGTATAATTTCCGTATCCTCGGGCTTTTTTCCCCTAAGAATTCCCGTATCTTTTCTGAAATTCCGTATAATTTTCAGAAAAATATCAAAATGTCGGGTTTTTGATCAATTTTTCCTATTTTTTTTTTTAAAGTTGTAAGTTACATTTGGTAATTTCTTAAATCTCCACAATCCTTTTTTGTGATTATTATGTACAGTAAACGAACATTTTATTTCAATTTGATTACTTCTATGCCTTTTTGACTGAGTCAAGTTGAGCTACATATACAATGAAACCATAAATTAAAATAAAAAAAAGAATAGTTCAAGTAACCTTCACGATACGAAAGCAAAAAAAAAAAAAAACGTTTTTTCGGACTTTACGGTGAAAAAAAAATCCGTATCTTTTTAGAATTTCATAAAGTACTAAATAATCAAGTAGACGCACACGCCATTTTGAACCTAAGGCGCTATGCCTATGCCGAACTTTAAATGCATTAAAATGAGGGTTAGATTATTCCAATTAAATCGGTTATTTAATTAAAAATTACGTCGTAGTGTATAGATTTCGATAAATGATAAAATTTCATCCAAAGTTTGTCTAAAGTAAATCTAGTGATAGAGACCTAAGCTGAAATTCGGTATAGGACGGCTCCGAAAGGCGTATGCGTTTACTTGATTATTTAGTACTTTAGGCTGAACCTGAAAAAATTATTATAAGCTCTTAATTACCTCACTGATAGCGAACTAAGTGAACCTCCAGACAGGAGGAGAGAAGGGATTATAGTCGTACTGATTGTGACTGGTGAGACCCCAAGGATAAATTAAGATTATGCAATTGCAATGCAAACAACTAGTCATTCAATTCAACGTGAAAATGACAGGCATAAATTACTACGGGTACGCCGAATGTATTGCCTAGCCTCAAACCTCGAAGGCACATCATAGTTGAGCGACACAACTAGAAAACCAGCAACCAGACGTAAATCTCAATACTTACTTACGATGTTACGAATTTAAAACACACTCACACAATACATAATATGTAGTATAATGTATACGAATATGAAATAAATAGCTAATAGAAAGCAAGTGTTTTTTTTGCCAGCTTGAGAGAATAAAATTGTATAAATTCTCAAATATTGCATAATTTACTCTACTATAAATTTTTAAAATAGAGAAATAATGTAAGTACCTTACCTACATTATAGACCGTATTTATTTACCAAACGAGGTTAATTTGAACTTTTGAATAGTACAATATTTTGGCGACAAATAAAATAAACTTACTTGAGTCTTTATTATACGTAACACGACATGATAATTAATTCAGGATGTTAATTCATTTTGCAAAAATTGACGGTAGAAGTTGAGTTGAGTTGAGTAACTTTTACAGAAAAACAGCAGACGTTGCGGCAGACGGCGAGACGGTGAACACCTGAACAAGTGAACAGGTGAATGACGGAATAACGTAATGGCCAATCAGATCGCGTTCCGGCATATTAGGTTTGATTTTCCCCCGCTCATTCGAGTTTCAATATCATTTTCATTCATCAAAAACTTCATCACTCGCCAACACCAATATCAAATCAATCACTAGATCGTGGATCAGTGTTAATCGCCGTCATCGCGTCGTCTTATCGTGAGTTCTTCAGCTCGGTTGAGTTAGATTTGAGCACTTACATATATTCGCGCGTGTGTTCACCTAGAGTTCGAGACATGAAATGAAATGTGGAGTATCTAAATCTTCGTAAACCACAAATTTTGGACTTTTCTCTACTACCCTCCTACACAAGTAATGATTCCTACATGATCATCATATCCAAAGTAGTATTGTGTCTGTACTACGTTGATCATATCTATATCAAATTTTTTTGCATTTATTATTCTAGCTCATGTATGATGGAGTATTTTGTTGGGATAATCATAACCTTTATTACGTTCCTTGTGTACCACAATTTCAAGCAGAAAAAGAAAAGGCAAGACGAAACAGTGAAGGTAAAAATAATTTATTTACATTTTTTTAAATGATTGATTTTTTCCCGATAACAGTTTCATAACATGTAAGTATTACTATCTAGTAAAATACTTATAGGTATTAAGTATCTTTAAAAAATATGAAACCAATTATTCAATTTCATTATTCTAGGAAATTGATTTCGATTGGACTCCTGATCCCCTGGTTAAAGAATCCGAAAAATCCAATTCTTCTCCTAATACTCGCCCGTTAATCGTCAACGGCAAGGTGATCATTGCACTTGTAATTGAAACAATTTATTCAGAATACATGAATAAATTAATTCCCCGTGTGTTTCAAACACTTGGGAACATCACGTCTATTGACTTTACCTTGATCTACGACTTAGGGTCAACTTTTACTTTAAATTGAATTTTCTCATTACAGGTAGGAAAATGGGTCGAAATAGATGGTCGAAAAATGTTAAACTTCACTTCCAACAATTATTTGGGATTTATTGAAAATGAATACATCGCTGAAGAAGCCAAACAATCTATATTGAAATATGGAGTGGGCTCTTGCGGTCCACGGGGCTTTTATGGAACTGTGGGTAAGACTATACAGAAGTGATGATACAAAAACGAATTGTTGATTCGATTAATTTACAGATGTCCATTTGGATCTGGAATCTCGTTTAAGTAAATTCATGAATATGGAAAGCGCTTTAGTGTATTCTTATGGATTCTCAACGATCGCCAGTGCTATTCCGGCGTATGCGAAGAAACACGACGTGATTTTCGCGTTAGTAATTTTATCCTTAGCTGATCTGAGTCATGTACACGAATGTAAAATTTGTCTAATGAAATTCGTAGCGATGAAAAAGTTAATTTTGCTATTCAACGTGGAATAGAAGCATCCCGTTCTGACGTGATCTATTTCAGACATAACGACTACAGACACTTGGAATTTCTGATTGAATCGTGGAATAACGAACATCGGGTAAAAATGTAGATTTAGCGAAAAAATTGTTGATTAATAATCGTTAACAGTTTTATCTAAAGTAATGGTCCACATCATGATTATAAATTTTCATATTTCTAATCTTTGCAATTGAGCGAAATTTAATTTAAAAATCTGTTACTTTTCCATTACGTCGTTATTGAAGCACCGAATGTACGTAATTAGTGGTGAAAATCAATATTGGCTTAATTTACGGGTACTTTTCACTTTTAGGATAAGAAATCCGCTTCCAGCATACGTAAATTTTTGGTTGTCGAAGGAATCTACATAAATACAGGAAAAATCTGTGCATTACCTGAAATGGTCGAAATCCGAAAAAAATATCAATTACGAATTTTTATTGACGAAAGTATATCGTTCGGAGTACTTGGCAGAACCGGACGTGGTATTCTGGAACATTTCAACATCGATGTATGTTTCAAACTCGTCATTTTTAGAACGTATCTTCTAATATGATTAAAAATTGCAGAACGATGACGTTGATATGATAATGGCGAGCATGGAATACGCTTTAGGTACCGGCGGAGGTTTTTGTGTCGGATCCACTTTTATAATCGAACACCAACGACTAGCCGGATTAGGTAAACTTCATTATTTTTAATTTTTAATTCGTTCTCGGGTGAATCTAATTAATGCTGTATTGTCATAGGTTACTGCTTTTCGGCTTCGTTGCCACCTTTCTTAGCTGTAGCCGCGCGTGCCGGATTAGATGTGTTAGAAGAGGAAAAAGATTTGACGATAAAATTATCGCAACGTTGTTGCGATGTACATAAGGCTCTGCTAGACAGTGTAGTTTTGAAGACGCATTTTAATCTTAGGAGCGACGCTCTGAGTCCCGTCAAGCATTTATGTTTAAGACAACAGTTTCAATTGGATTGTTACGATAAAGAGTTCAGTTTACTGAACGAGATAACCTCATACGTAAGTAAATCGAGCTACACGTTTCGATCATATCGTTTGTTCTCATTTCGAAAAATATGCCGAGATGCATAGTACGTTATCTATTTATCGTAATTATACCTATTTCAGTGTAAATATCGCGATATTTTAATTACCACTGCACACTATCTGGTCGATAAAGAAAAAAAACCACCTCAAGCCAGTATTCGTTTAACCGTTAGCGTTACTATGAACTCGAAAGATATATCAAAATTGATTCAAACGCTGGAAGAAGCTGTCGGTGAAATTTTCGTATAATTTTTGTACGATTTTTAAAAATAATAAACTTTTACTTTTTGCGTGTTTTTCAAATTAAATTTCATATATTATTTTTAAAAAAAAATCATACAAATTTTCCATACCGTTTTAAAATAAAATTTAAAAATTAATTATATACAACATACACAACGGAAGAGAAAACAAAAACAATACGTCGATAATATGTGTAAAATGTAAAAATCATAATATATTGCAAAAAGGCCTCTAATTATATCGATTATTCGAGGCGGGCGAACTCGATGAAAGGAAAAAAAAAACAAAGAGTACAGCAAGTCTCCTTAAGTTCATCACGATTGCGCGACTCAACTCGCAAATTAAACGTTACCGAAATCCATTCCATGGATAAAAATTTATTCTACTTCAATTTGAAACGAAATATCATTACGCTAAATCTATTAGCAATTCAATAAACAGACGTCGCTACAAATCGACCAAAATTGACTTTCTCAAGAAAAAAAAAATTAACAAAAAAAAAACAATCATCTGTCGATTAAAATAGTCGACCATCCATGAAAAATAATTCGTGGAATGGATTCCAAAACTAATGCATTAATTAGTTGTTAATTCACATTGTAGTTACATGTTTCAATAAATAAAGATGAATCGAAATATTCACCAAAAACAATGTAAAAGTTACGTACAAAAGATAAACAATAAATAAGTAATAAATATCTCGTAAGGAGTAAATTCCGCAAAAAACTAAAATTACTGCGATGGTAAAATAATTCAAATTGCCAACTGGACGTCGCTCGCAAGGATGGTTATCGCTTTTGAGAAGATCGACGGTAGCTGAATAATTGTACCAAACAGATCAACTTTCAATTACCGAGATACAAACGGTGGTAATCATTGGCACCAAAAGCAGCGTTACATTTGGGACATTTACGTTGCCTGGTTTCATATCTAGCTTTCACGCAATCCCAACAAAATACGTGGAAACACTTGGTTAAAACAGCATCTTTACGCTTAACTTTACACGACGGACACGTTAGCGTCTCTTTGTATTCGCGTATCTCTTCCATTAAAACAATATTGGGCGTACCAGCCGCTTCTATTTTCTTCATACGTTCCACTTTACGTTTTAGTTGGGCTATTTCCTCCTGCAAATGGAAAAATTATAGTGAAAAATTGCAATTTGAGCAAAAATTCAAAGTAAGTGAACCATTTGCTTACTTGTAATCTATTATTTTTATACGCTTCCGCTTCTAGAGCGCTGGTTTTCTCTGATACGATTTGTTGGGCTTCTTTCATTTGAGCATGGTATTTTTCTAAGCAAAAAAAAAATATACATATTTAGGTACATTGAATAGGCAATATATTTGACAAAAGTTTAGGGAGAAAGATGACTAAATCATCTAAAATTTTACCTAAATGTAATTTCAAGTCGGCAGCAGATTGCGCATTTTCGATCGCTTTACGTTTATGCAATTCTAGGGTTTGTTGTCGGATTAACATTTCTTTTTCTAAATTATTCAACGCTGTTTGATATATCTTCTCCTTTTCTTCTAATTTATGGACTACCATGTTCACCGAGTCTAATTGTTTATTCATAACATTAATCTGAAATTAAAACCATTAAATTTACCAGTAGCTAACAAATGAGAAGAAAATAGTAAACATTTTCGTCATCGACGATTTTACAGAACATTCGTGCAAAAAAGTTGAAAAAAAAGCAAGGGGTAGGCGAAAATGAAATACCAACCATTTCTTGCAATCCTTCTTTCTCGTCTCTAGAAACCTTATACAACTGATTCGATTTAATACGTTCAGTCATCAGTTTGAAATTAGCTTCGTCTTTTTCGCGAAGTTGCTGTATTAATCTGGAATTCTGTTCTTGCATATCTTCAAACGCTTGCCCAGTCACTTCCATCTCGCTGAGTAGAGCTTCTTCTTCCTGTAATCATTCAAGTTGAATTGATGTGTCTTCTCGCAAATTGGGTACTTTTTTATGGACTAGTATTCTCACTTGTTTATGCATTTGCACTTGTTTCTGCAAACCGTTGTTCTGTTCTTCGAGATACTTGATTCTTTGCAGAGCATCTTCATCGGCTAATTTCTTATATCCTTCTCTTTTACTTTCCTGGCGTAATGAAACATTAATATCACACCAAGAAAGCAGTGGAGGGTGGTATTTTCACTTTAACTTACTTGTAAACGACGCATCTGTTGTTTTAAATCTTCCAATTCGGCTCTTAATTTTTTCTCAATCAACATTAATTGAGCTTTATCTCTTTTATCTTTGTTCATTCCTTTATAGATATCCAACAGTAATTTCAAATCTTTCGATTCGTTCACAGCTTTCCTAAAATATAGTAAGAAAAATGAGAAAACGAGCGGTGATTTTTTTCAATTTGAATTTTGAACAAACACGTACTTCAGTTGATTTTTCAAGTCTCTGATAAACTCGTTATCGGTGTTTTTCTGATCTTTTCCATCTTTATTATCTTTTGCATCTTTGGGTCGATTTTGAGCATCTTTAGATGGCTGAGACGGTCCACTTTGAAGAGGAAATTTGGCAGGAGTAGTAGAGGATGGTTTCTTCACAGACGAAGACTCTTGAACATCCGGCATTGGTTCATCCTTAACGGCTAAGTTTGGCTTCTCTTTGCTATCGTTTGAAATAGATGGATTTGCGTTCTGTAAACGATTCTAAATAATTGATTTTTTCTAGCAAAGTATAAAACCGTAAAGGAGAAATTGAGCGCACTTCGGATGTAGAATTGAAATCCGTGTCCATCGATTCGGTTTTAATATCCCATTGTTCTTCTTTAAGGCGAAGTACTGGTTTTACATCTTTGGTGTCTTGACTACCACTGGGTTCGGATTCGTGTCGTACTTTCTGTCCATCTTGAATTCGTTTATTCTAAAAACGGCCACGACTAGTAAGAACTGTTTATTTTTACGATACTGAAGTAGTATATTACAGTCATATTTACCTTGCCAAATTCGGCGCTCAGTTCTTTATACTTTCTTTTATACCGATGAGCTTCACTTTTCAATTGAATGTTGTGATTTTGCAAAGAAGTAATTAAATGCCTCATTTCACGATTAATTGGACCCGTTTGCTCATTTGCAACTAAATTCTGTTCGAATTCCATTCTTAACATTTCGTATTCTTTACGCAGTTGCGAATTTACGTCGTCCATTTGGAGTAATTCGGTGCGAAGGCGTTTTTGTGTCATTAGTTCTTCGGTCTAAACAAATATTTGCAATTTAAAATTGCATTTTTAAATAAATTTAAACACTATTGCGAAGTATTTACCTCCATGACTTCAATTTTTCTTAAATAGGAACTCTGTAGCGTTTGAATTTGAGTTTGATATTCTTCTAACTGGGTTCGCATTTGCACCGAATCGTTGTACAGGACAGAAAAATGTGACTGTAGACATTTGTACTCTGGAGTTTCAACCACTACGCTTTCGGGTAAGTGCTTCAGCTGGATAATTGATACCGTTAAAAAATACACTGAACAATCATATTTCAATTATAAACTAGATGACTTACGTTCATTTGCAGTTCTTCAACTTTTTTCAGATTTTCTCTATATTTTATATTTAAACTTTCTAATTCTTGTAATGTATTTGTGGCCAACTCTCGTTGCTCCTCCAATTCTTCGGCCAACTCTTCAATCTAAAGAAAAATTAAAATTTTATAACACACTTCTAAGTTCACTTCACTAATAGGAAATTGGTTTTATCAATCGTTACACTTTAGCTTCACTTACTTTTTTATGGCTCACATTCGACTTGGCAACCGGGTCTGACGAAGTTGAGCTTGAGCCTCGCTCTGCCAATGCTTGCTCTTGAGCTCTCATCTTTTCCAATGTTTCCGCTAAATAGTGTTCAATTCGACAATTTTTTGTTTGTAATTTCGAATTTTCATACTCAATATCATCAACGCGATTTTGTAACTCGGCGATTTCAGTTTCTCGAACGTTCAAATTATCTTGTAATTCGTGCAACTAGATAGAAAAGCAAAACAATGAAATTGGTTGTAATTTCGTTTAGAAATAAAACTCGAGAAATTAATACCTTCAGAGACATTCCGTGTTGTTGCTCTTGTAACGAAGTTATAATCTGATGAAGACGAACATTTTCGCGCGAGGATTCCGTATACATCTCTTTGAATTGTTTAATAACGGCATTGGGATTTTTGAAATTGGTTGGGTCTTCGCCTTTACCATCTTGTTTTTCTTTATCCTTACTACTGGAGCTGCCATTTACATCTCTATCGGTAATATCTTCGTCTTCTTTGGAATTCTTCTCTTGACCGTCTTGTTTTTCATTTTTAACGTCCGAATCACCAGTATCCATACTTTCAGGTTTATCACTACCTGATATCAGCTTCTTAGCTCTGTATAAACTGGATGTCGCATTGGAGTCTGCATCAGTCTCCATATGTTCTGAAAATTATAACATTCACAAAATGAAAATGAAAAGCTAAAGAAATGAGCAATTATGTAAGGTGATACTTACCCACATTAATATCGGATAAATTTTCCAAGAAATGCAACATTTTTTCGTATTTTAAGAATAAACGATCGTATACTTGAATAATTTTAGCAACAGCGCGTTTTGATACTTGAACTCTATTAGCTAATTTTTCATCTAATTCTTTTTTATCCCAAGTAGATAGCTGCATTAAAAAAGACGTGGCAGCTTCACTTTCGCCTAGAAAATCAAACCATTAGCACAAATTTAATTATCATCACAAAATCGAAAACGATTCAATTACTTTGCGCTTCTAAATCGTGAGCAGATTCTGCATCAAATCGTAACAACATTAATCTAACGTCTTCATTTAATTGGTTCCAATAACGATTTATAACGTTTAATACAGCATCGTCTTGAGTCTGACGCTTTTCCAATTGTTCGATTCGTTGTCGAAGTTCATTCTCTATTCTCTTACGATCTTCTAACCGCTAATGAAAGTAATATTATGATTACAAAAATTTATCAAGAAAACGCTGCGTTATAAGCTTAAATTGTATTTTACCATCGCTAATTTCTTATTTTGAAACTTCAACACCTTGATGTCCATTTCTTCGAGGGTAGATATCGGACCGATTCGAAGAGGTTCGAAGACCACTTTCTTCATAACGTCGGCGTTCTTACTGTCCGACTTACTTGAAAAGCTTTCCATTTTGATTCTGAAACACGAATCGATTTGATCAAAGGCTGGAAGTAAAAATAAATGGAACCTTGCAAAGTGATACTTACACAGTTCGTAACAATGGAGTGAATAAAAACTAGGCCAGCGAGGCAGTTTCACCAGTTCATGGTAAACGGAATTATTTTGCTTCAGCAGATAATTAAAGGTCTAAATGATAAAATATTAACATTAAAAATACATTAATTTTTGTACAAATTGTTCGCACTAATTTTCAAGTTAACTTTGTTGACGACGGTGTCTAAACGTTTAATTAAAGTGCAATAAGATAGAACAAAATTTCATGCGGAGCAATACGGAATCATCTTTAGTCTATTTTGACAACATTCGGCTTTTTTTGCTTTTTGTGGAGATTGTACTAAACGTTAGCGACCGCAAAAACAACAACCAATCACAGAGCACCTCCTTGTTTGTGCAAATATGCTGGATGCGGAGCTCGCGCAAACCTAGTTTGTGTCATATATGACGGGTGCGGAGCACTGTGTTGCATTATTTTGCGGTGTTTTATCAATTTTGTCACTCCTCACTCCTCAGTCTTCACGTCTTCAGCTGTTTGATGATTTTTTTTTAAATGTATAATATTACCTATTATATTTCATTCATGTTGCTAGTTAATAATTTGATAAATGACAATTCAGCCGTTGATATGTAACGCATAGGTGC
>FIZT01033555.1:0-16595 GCA_900065295.1 Paracoccus marginatus
CTCAGTTTGGCCCTAAAAAGTCAGCAGTTTGGCCCTTTTCATATGGCACTCTAGAGGTTGAAAGAAGTACTAAAAAAACACTCAAAAACAGATTGGCCCTTTCTCCATAACACCATCGATATTTATCAGCCGTTACCAACAATTCGTTGCAAAACTGGTTCAGGTTTAGTTTCTAACTTACAACTTAATACCTAGTATAGAAATCCGTTAATCGACGAGACATAGCATTACAGATCTCAGCGATCAAACTGGGATTCTCTCTAGCCATGGTTTTCCAGGCCTCACTGCTAATAAATTTGGCAGATGCTGCCACTATAAACTCTATCACATTCGACTTCAATCTGTCCGCATGATATAAATCTGCCAAAAGTAATACACTTAGAGCGTTTTCATAATTGACACGTCTGAATTGCGCTTTCTCGCACATGATTTTCAGCCCTCGCAGATCATATTTATCAGAAACCACTAGTAGTTCACGGGAAAATTGGTTCAGGTTTTCACATTTCCCCGTATATATATAACTCAACATCTCTTCGAACACTTGTGTCTCCATGTCTTTAATTTCTACGCAGTTGGTTACATTCTCTTTCACAAGATGATGAAACATAGCCTTAAAAACTGGACTACGGGCAGCTAAAATCAACTTGTGGGCTTGAAACTCCTTATCGTTTACCAAAAACGTAATATCAGCAAATATTTTACTCTTTAATAAGGTATCGAAGTCCTCGGAAACGCTGAATAGTAACGGATTTGAATTGGGTTGGCTCGACGCGGACTCAAAATAATCATCTGCATCGGTTGAAAACTCGATTTCACATGAAATGCATAGCGTGCCACTCGGAAGCGACAAGTAATTTTCTATGTTTTTCCTAACCGTCACTTCATAGCATGCGCAATCGTGAGACAGCCCTTCCGAAGGTGGACGAATACAACGTAATTCTGATTTTATAATCTCTTTGTCACTTGTTCCAATCGAGAATTTGCACCTGAAGTAGATCTTGCTATTGATCGTATAACTGTTATTCAGAAATAACATTAAAAAAATGTTGGGATGCCGTGGAGTGTGCTTCAAACACCAGGATTGTTTACTTTTGTCAGATGCAAACTCACCCGACAATAAAGGGGTACGACGGTTTTGTTCAAAGTAATCAGAAATCATCCAAAGATAACTTGCCTTAGACTTTACGGCTTTGAAATCAAACCAATTTTCCAATAAGCATTTCTCCGAAAGCGATAGAGCTGACATTTTACGATTCTCCGATGTATTTGACATGGCTGAGCACAGCTCCGCTAGAATTTGATAATCGTTTTCCAATACACTTTTCGTTCTTCGTCAATCGTTATGAATTCAATAAGGTGCAGGTATGGGTAGCTAGGTACTCTTTTCGCAACTCCTTAACACAAGATCAATAGAAAAAAAAATTAACAAAATTATTATAAAAATATACCTATCATTGGAAGGCATGAGAGTTGATGAAATGTATTTACAGCATCAATATACTTGCGATGGACTTGATTTTTGCAGCGGCGAAAAAATTTTTCGAAACGTCGCTAGTAACTGTTCAGTCTGTCTGTGTACTTGCACTTGGGCAGTCCAATGAATGAGCATGCAATCTGAAACTTTTACAATAATCAGCTCATATGTTTGAAACCTTCATATTTTCATTCCAAGAGTGTATTAAACTGAATAAAATGAAATAAGTAGAAGCATCAAAGCTACAAATTTACGGTACTTCAATTACTCAAGGAGTTTGAACTTGGTTAACGTCACCGTTATTAGGTTTACCAGTTACGGTGAATGAGATCAAATGCAGACTTACTTTTGAAGGATTCAATTTATCTGTCCAAACAGCTGGAACATAAATATTGTTGCACTTAGTACTTGTATCGTCCAAGAGACTGTTTCATAAGAACATTGTCACAGCTGTAAGTAACCATTAGATAAATAAAAATTAGACCACTAATTTCATTATAATTTCAATTAAGTATGTATTCTTTTCCCCCAACATCAAGTATCACGAGTACAAAAATAAGAAATAAAATAACAATAACCTCTATGAAATAGATTGAACAAGAAGTTGATTATAGCTAATCAGCTGTAATACTTACAACGGCCAACGGACAAAGTAAAACTATGTATTGAACCATAGATAAAATACGAACTACGAAGAATCAAGATCAAAATGGTTTGGTTTGTAGGGGTTTGTTGTTTATGTACTGATAAGCCAACTAGCACAAACATGTGTTATGAGAACTTGGATCCGGATGTACTACATAAGTATTTAGTACTCATCGATCTCGGAAGGAGGAGGGGGGATTTTCATCAATCTGCATTCTGCATACATTAATAATAATAATCGAATTAATCCAACCACTCAACAACAATGCAATGAAAAATCTTAAAATAGCAAACACATACTGTAGGTATAAATCGAATAATGAACATCTTATCATCTACGTAGATATATAGAAATTAGAAATAATTTAGGGCTTATCAAAAATTTTCAAGTCAGTGCAATTCGAGGAACGAATTATAAAGCTTCAATCGATAATCATTGTGAAGGTAATGCATCATTTAAACAACGAGACATAGCATCGCAAACCTCGATGGCTAAATGAGGATTCTCTGTAACAATGGTTTTCCAAGTCGTAGTACCGGTCACTCTCACAGAAGCTGCCACGATGAACTCGATCACATTCGATTTCAATACGTTCGCGCGATGTAAATCTGCGAGAAACAAAGTACTAGCCGCATTCTCATAATTGACATTTCTGAGTAGTGCTTTCTCGCACATGATTTTCAATCCTTTCAGATCATATTTATCTGCCGCTACCAACAATTCATTGCAAAACTGGTCCAGGTTTTCGCATTTTCCCGTATATACACAACACAGCATTTCTTCAAGGACTTCTGGATCAATGTCTTTAATTTCTACGCGGTTGGTTACATTCTCTTGCATCGGATGATAGAACATAGCAGTAAAAATCGAACTACGGGCGGCCAAAATTACTTTATGGGCTTGAAACTCCTTATCCTTTGCAACAAGAGTAACATCGGAGAACAGTTTATTCTTCCATAAACTACGGAAGTCCCCAGAAAGACTGAATTGGATCTCATTTGAATCGAGTTGACTTGATGCGTACTCATCGGTGGAAAATTCTATTTCACACAGCAAATTTAATATATCTCCTTGCTGTAGTAAATTTCTTGAGCATGTACCAGTGGTATTCACTTTTGAAAATATGAAATCCTGAGACCGCACTTCCCGAAGTAGACGATTACAGCGCAATTCTGATTTCAAAACTTCATTTTTATTTTCTTTCAAAAAAGAAAATTTATACCTGAAGTACATCTTCTTATCTAATTTAATTGCATCATTCGGACATAGAATAAAAAAAAAAGATGAGAAAGGTCCTTCGGTGGGATTACTCTTTAAATACCATTCATATTCTTCACTGGTGACAGATTTGAACTTTGGCGACTCTAAGAAGATACCTCTTCTGGTATCATATTCGTAATCGAGAATTCGCCAGAAACAGCTTGCCTTATGCTTTATTGCTTTGAAATCGAACCAATTTACCAACTTGTACGTCTCTGAAAGCGCCATAGTAGCTGACATTTCATCCTTCTCCGATGTAGTCTCCAACATGACTAAAAACACGCGTCGTCTTCCTTTTTCGTTGCTCGTCAAATTAATAAGATGTAGGCAGGCAGCTTCTTTGTAGTTCTTCAACATAAGACCAATTGAAGAGATGATTAACAAAATTATAAAAATAAAAACATTATAGAAGGCATGTGAGGTAATGAAAATGTACAATAAAATATGTTGGTATAACAATTTCCGCTCAACACCTCACTTCGTAATTTACCCGAACAAACAATATCATGTTGACTTGACTATTAGCTACGGAAAACAAGAGATGCCTAATTTAAATTGTTATATTATGTTGCAATGGCAAGAAAATTAATTAAATTTTATCAATTCAAACGTCACCATTGTGCAGTTCATGCAGAAGTGTAGTGGTCTATGAATATTCAGTTCAGTTCACTCATTTTCAACAGCAAGAACACGAATTAAAACCAAAAAGCCTTCAGGCTTCAGTACATGAAGAATATTAAACTTACTTGTTGATTGTAGTAGAACTACTCAATTTACTTTCACTCCACTTCTGCAAGAAAATTCTCAATCTACAAGCGAGGTAGATAGTCCGATATCCTTATCACAATATCACAAAATGCTGTTCGTTGTTTTTATTCCAACAAAAAGGCACGAAAACTGAAAAGGGCCGACTCTTCTTTCGGAACTCGGAAGTACTAGGACACCTTCACCTTCACGTATCACGTACGTGCCTACGTAATTTGAAAAAGAAAAACATGGCAGAACAGTTGAAGTAAATTTTTTTTATTTTAATGGAACATGGATCGAACGATCAATAATTATTTGCAATCACAATACACAACAAGACGTAAAAATTTAAGCAAATTAATAAACAAAAAGAAAGATAGTAGTTGACATCTAGTTGACATTGACACTACAGACACCAGTTGACATCAACGATAATTAGGTATAACTAAAATTAAGATTAAGTATACCTAAAAAAAAAAAAAGTATGATATGGATACAAATAGGTACATAAATTTCACCTTGAATTATCTAACCAATAAATCTAATATCTAGGTACCACGTTCGTGAATTCAAGCATCAACTAACCTACGAGATAACGCATCGCAAACTTCAACAATTAGTTGAGGATTCGCCAAAGCGATGCTTCTCCACATCTTGGTACTCGTGACTTTGGTAGACTTTTCGACTATAAAATCGACTACTTTCGATTTCATTTCCTTCGCATTATACACATCTGCCAGAAGTAAGTTATTAGCCGCATTCTCAGTCGATAAGTTATCAAGTAGCTGCTGCTCGCAAATTACTTTCAGCCCTTTCAAATCGTATTTTTCAGCCGCTACGAATAATTGTTCGGCAAACTCCTCCAGGTTTTCACTCTTCCCCGTGTAAATATAATGCAACAACTCTTTCATCACTTTGGCATCGATATCGGTGATCTCCACTCGATTACTGTCACTTTCTTTCATATTTTGCCTGAACATGGCAGCGAAAACCGGACTACGAGCGGCTAAAATAATCTTATGAGCTGGGTAGTCCTGACCGTTCACCGATAATGTAACGTCTGTAAATAATTCGTTCGTTAACAATACTTCTAAATCTTTGGAAACGCTGAATTCGTCGATGTTCGGCTGTACTGCGTTCAACTTGCATTCAGACGCAATGATTCTAAGATCTGCTGACGAAAATTCCGCTTCGCACAAAATACTCAGCCTATCGTCCTGCAATAAATTATCATCAAGAAGCTGGTTTTTGGTGACGAATGAACTCAAACCTCTTCCAGTTCCAGGTAATGTCGGTTTAATCCCGGTTTTCTTAATATTTCTTTTTTCTCCTGCGCTGTTCAGAATTGAAAATTCGTATTTTAAGAATATCTTTCTACACGTACTCTCACGATCCATGTACACGAACAAAGAAAATGAATTATTGGTATCATCACTTATTCCGCTTCCAGCGTTTCTTTCAGAAGGCCAGGAATTCAAGTTGAGAGACAGGTACCATTTACATTCTTCATTGGTAGACGAGGTGAATATCGGAGTTCTCAAGACTTCTCCTTTTGCTTCGTAGTAACTGAAATTATCGAGGATCCATAGGTAACGAACTTTATCAATTTCGGCTTTGAAATGAGACCACTTATGGACGGAGTTGTTCGGTGGTAATGTCACAGGAGGATCATTGTATTGCGTAGTCATCTTGACTTATAAGTACATAGATAACTTCGTCGTTGCACTACTTAGTTGTAAAAGTATTGTAGTTGGTGGTTCGAATCACCAGATTTAGCTCCTTCCTACGAAACAAAACATAAACAATTCGACGATACCAAACATCGATCAATTAAATAATGATCATCACGAGTATTCTGGGTGCTTTGATCGAAAAGGAATCATTATCAACGTACAAACTCACTTTTTTTCTAAACATCCAATCGTGATTTTGGAAATTGGAATTATGACTTGAAAATACAGTGATGATCAGCCCAGCAGGAAGATACGAATACGATGAACTCTGAACCGAAATTACAACTATTGAGACACAATCACGTCTTCAAAAAAATTGGTTTTGACAAATGTTACGTGATTTATTTCGAATTTCAAACAGAACCTACACACCAACTACAACTTGATAAGCTTTTACTATATTCAACTTTTACTACTTTTACACGTCCACATCTTTGAAGATATGATAATTCTAACTAACGCATGCGCAGTTACTTGAACAAGTAACTTCTATTGAACTTTTTTGTTTTTTAATTGAGAATTTAATTTTCAGAAATTAATTAATTAAACAAAGATAATCACAACTGTGAGGTTAAACATCAAACGTTGAAAATAGGTGCAAACTGATGACCGATACTCCATTATTAATACTTAGTTCATCTCACTCTAATGGCAATCATTAAGATTCACTCTATTCACAATTCGATAATCAAAAGATACCTATTTAATAAACTTATAAAAGACAGAAACAAATCTTACAAAATTACTAACAACAGAATATATTAAGATAATGAGGAACTAATTACTAGATTGTCTTGAAACAGATAAAGCTTCACTCATCGAAATAATCAAGCTTGGATTCTTGGAGCAGATCGTCTTCCACTCCACCGTTTTGGTAATTTCAGCAGATTTCGCGACTATAAAATCAACCGTTCTAGTTTTCAACTCATCCGAATGATGCAAATCTCCCAAAGTCCAAACTTTAGAAGCGTTTTCAACGGACAAATTTTGGATAAGTTCATCTTCGCATATTTTTTTCAAGTTTTGCAAATCGTATTTGTCAGCGGCGACAAATAATTCTTCGGCTATATCATCGAAATCAACGCATTTTCCGGTGTAAATGAAATTTAGCATTTTTTCCAATACTGGTTCTTCGATATCTGTAATTTTGACGTGGTTATTTCTAACTTCTGCCATATTATGTTGAAACATGGCTGCAAAAACTGGACTTCTCGCTGACAAAATAAGCTTATGCGCTCGATATTCTCTATCATTCACTGCCAATACGATATCGGTGAACAATTCATTTTTAAGGTACACTCCAAAATCGTCCCACGCGTTTTGATCGGACACGGCAGTTTTGATTTGGTTGGAAGCTTCGGTAAAGACATTAACTCGTGAGAATAATACCTTGCAGAAAATCGTTAATTTATCATTCGCTGCTGCAATGTCCGCAGATATCGAATCTTTCTTCGCGAATTTATTCCAACCCCAAGAATTCTTCAATGGCAAACAATACTCGAATGGTCCCATTAATTCATGACGACTAGTTTGTCTTTGATTCGCCGCCATAACAGACGTTTCAATTTTTGCCCATATTTTCTCATTTTTACACGAACTGGTTACATCCAGGTTAAGATACAGTGAAATGTAATTTTTGAATTCTTCTTTTTCGTCATTGGTGTTTGTACTGAGTAACAAATTCCATTTACACTCGGTAGTCGTAGACGCGGTGAATACCGGCGATAGTAACACTGCTCCTTTGGCGTTATGGAAACTGAAGTGATCGATGATCCAAATGTACTCTACATTGTGGGTATCTATTTTTGTATGAGACCAATTTCGTACAGCTCCGTTTGGTCCCATTGGTAAGACGACCGCGGGCTTCTGCGACATGAATGTATGAATGGTATCAAAGGATACTAAAGAAATGTTAATACAATTTTCGCACTTCTGTGGTGAACGTACTGACGGCGGATGTAAATTTTTCCTGCCAAGAAAATAAATATTAAGTAAGTTGGTGAAATAAAATGTACAAGTACATGAAATCAGTAGGTACCATAAATGAGCTAAGAATTCAATCTACAAGCTAAATATTGATTGGCTCGTTGTAATGTGTATAGAATAACAGTACTTTGGTATAAGTAAATATGAATTTAGAATTCAAGGTTCGTACTTACTGAATACGTATCAGTTCAGCCGAGAGATCGTACCGAAAATTTTCTGATAAATCTTGAATCTTGCAAAGAAGCATAATCATTTTTCAGTATTCTGTTTCAGTATCAAACCTACCACGACACGACGAGAACTTGAACTGATAGAAACCACCTGATAATGTTGATTAGCGCTACACGTGATCGTAGGTGGTACTACTAACCAGGAAACCACTGAAACCAGTCCCGACCTAGACCAGAAGGACAGGAAGGAACAAGGAACCAAGGAACTAGACAAGAGGACCACGACCAGAGATATAATTTTTTTCTCTTTTGAGTGAAAAATATAATATCAAGGTAGATAAGTACATAGGTATTAGGTCCCTACGCGAAGTATGGTCAGTGGTGGCTACTGGCTACCCAAGGGCTAATACCCTCTTTAAAAATCATCGATATTTCTATGTAGGTAGGCAAGTACCAACAGTAGGACTTACATAAATATTTAAATAATATAATTATGATGGTAATTTAATTTATGGTTTTCCAATCTGTATCTAGTCTGTTTTATGTCAATTTCGACTTACCATTGGGGACCTCGAATTGAACAGTTGACGAGTGAGAGAGTATCAACTATACCAAGCTACCAACAAATAGGTACCTATTGCATTATTTGTAGCTTTACATATTTATATGGTACCTGAAACAAATGCAAACAGATAGAACAGATTATGTTAGAGTTGATACCGATAACTTGCAAAGAGGAAGAGATGAAGAACCAAGAAACTTTGTTTATCAATTATCAGTTAGGCCTATATGAATCATTTAATGCAAAAAATGTAAGCGCCACGACTACGTAGCGTGGAGGCCCACGAATTTGCAGCATTTACAACGACAAATTACTCAATTTTACCAAATAGACATATCTATATCCGTTTATTAGGGCTTATAGGTAAATGGTAAATTCTCCGAATAAACCAAATGCAGTCTGTGTCAGTGTTTAATTATTTATATGCTCCCACGAACCAATACACCTCCTCCTTCTCCCCTGCCTCCTCAATTCATTCGCTCGCAATACAGAATGCTTAATTGCTTACACATGGTACCTACCTGTTTCGAACAATTCGTTCAAAAAAAAAACCTAATTTCGTACGAATTAATCACGCTATCGTAATAAAGATCAATTATACTTTCATATTTTCATCTGGTTGACATCTACATATTAAAGCTAAGTACAGATACACACGACACGAAAAATCATATCGGCAGTCGGCAGCCCCAGCGACGACAGCGAATGGCGGTAGGAAAACGGGAAATATCCGCAAATTATTCGGCTATACTTATCCGAGGCGATCGCGTTCTATAGTTTTTATCAACCCACTGACCGATTTCATTATTCATGCGTATTTTTCCCGGTAATAAGCGTGAAAAAAAGCTTTGTCGTACTCTTATAATCCATTTCCGGTGTTCTTTTCTGCGTATTACGTACGTACGTACCTAACCTACGTAGGTAGGCACGGGAGCGGCGAGCGCGATATTAAAAATTTATACATTGTTCAAGAGACCGGCTAGAAGAATTAATCGTACCATCTGCCACTGTTTACTTAATCGAACAGACAGACAAATAACCTTTACCGCTTCTAAAAAGATAGATATTATCAAAGGGTGATGACTGATTATCGTATCGTATAGTAGTGACGTACTGTCAGTAAGAAATTCTCCTCGACTGGTATACCTAGATACGAATAGGACAGCTACATACGTATCTACGTAAGTATGTCTACGTAGTACCTATGTACAAAAAAAAAAAAAAACCAAAAGAATAAAAAAAATAATACGTACACGTTCGTTGATGAATTAAAAATCGCAAGTCATTCAACAGCCAACACTTCGATTGTTATCACTGTACGCTGGTCAATACACCTCTAGTAGGTACTAGGTACCCGATGCTGTTACGACCAGGCAAGTTTTAGAAAAACATACCACAAATACAAATGGACAATCGAAATACATATTTTAGCCACAGCCACAATAACTTAAGATGCCTAGGCGAATGCGGCAACACACAGGAGCGGGGAGAATCGAGAAATAAAGCAAATATTATAAGCAAAAGTCCAATAGATAATCACAATGACTCGATGGTTTCGTTCATTAGAGAATTTTCTTTCCACAGAGTCAATTTTTACTCGTCTAATGAAGACGATGAGTTTTCGTGGTCTTCTCTTGACACTGCAGCGGGATCGTGGTCGTGTCCGACACGTTGCTGATGCTCTTTTTCAATGCTCTCTATTATTTAATTAGCTCGAGTTAATGCGCTGCAGCCGACGCTGATGCGGCGGACTCGATGATTGATATTTATTAATTATATACTCGGCCTGTTAGAAAAAATGACGAGTCTGTTTTAATTATCGTCCGTATTGTTGTAAGGACTTATTCGTCTAATCTGACAATATTTTGCGTCGTGAGTGTTGGATAGGTACCTGCTCTATGGACGCGACTCGGTATAATAATAATACTTTGTATAAGTGCGAGGTGGTACAGCTGTATGGTGTGTACGTCTACCTCTTAGTGTACCTATGGTACGGGTACGTGCATTTAATTCGATGACTAAGATATATTTTAATCAACGTTCGGGTTTCGTGGAACGTGATATTATTATTGTTGTTGTTGTTGATCTTGTACCAGCTATATAGTCTAATCATAGCCGGAGTGCTATGGAAGATGCTATATGGACGTTTCAGATGGGGTTATTTGATCAGTTGTGATTGTCTGCTCGAGCAAGTGTCTTAATTATATTTTTAAAGCAAGTTCACTGTAGCCTGGAGAATGCTCTTGGACAAGGCCTGTTTTTGGACCTTGGGAATTCAAACTTGTGACACGAACATTATTCAAAATTAAAATTAAAAATTTTCAAAAATTGACGAATTCGGTGAATTTTGATAAATCGATAATTCTGAAAAATTTACGAAAAAATAGACAAATTCAAAAAAATTTTAAAAGCAAAAATTTTCAAAAATTGTGAATTCACAATCGGTAATTTTGAAAAATTTACGAAAAAATGGGCAAATTCAAAGAAAATTCAAAAGTAAAAATTTTCAAAAATTGTGAATTTACAAAATTTTGGTAAATCGATAAATTAACAAAAAAATGTACAAATCCAAAAAAGTTTCAAAAGTAAAAATTTTCAAAAATTTACGAATTTGGTGAATGTTTATAAATCGATAATTTTGAAAAATTTACGAAAAAATAGACAAATTTAAAAAAAATTCAAAAGTAAAATTTTTCAAAAATTGTGAATTTACAAAATTTTGGTAAATCGATAAATCAACAAAAAAATGTACAAATCCGAAAAAGTTTCAAAAGTAAAAATTTTCAAAAATTTACGAATTTGGTGAATGTTTATAAATCGATAAATGGACAAATTTCAACAGCAAAAATTTTCAAAAATTGTGAATTTACAAAATTTCGGTAAATCGATAATTTTGAAAAATTTACGAAAAATGGACAAATTCAAAAAAAAATTCAACAAAGTGAATTTTCAAAATTTTCGTAAATCGATAAATCAACAAAAAAATGGAAAAATTCAAGAAAATTTTGATTGACGAATTTGACGAATTTTGGTAAATCGATAATTTAAAAAAATTTACGAAAAAATGGACAAAATCAAGAAAATTTCAAATTTGTGAATTTACAAAATTTTGATAAATCGATAATTTTGAAAAATTTACGAAAAAATGGACAAAATCAAGAAAATTTCAAAAGTAAAAATTTTCAAAAATTGTCGAATTTGGTGAAGTTTTTAAATCGATAATTTTAAAAAATTTACGAAAAAATGGACAAATTCAAGAAAATTTCAAAAGTAATAATTTTTAAAAGTTGACGAATTTGGTGAATTTTTTAAATCGATAATTTTGAAAAATTTACGAAAAAATGAACAAATTTAAAAATTTTTAAATTTGTGAATTTACAAAATTTTGGTAAATCGATAATTTTGAAAAATTTACGAAAAAATGAACAAATTCAAAAATTTTCAAATTTGTGAATTTACAAAATTTCGGTAAATCGATAATTTTGAAAAATTTACGAAAAAATGGACAAATCCAAGAAAATTTCGAAAGTAAAAATTTTCAAAAATTGACGAATTTGGTGAATTTTTTAAATCGATAATTTTAAAAAATTTACGAAAAAATGGACAAATTCAAGAAAATTTCAAAAGTAAAATTTTATAAAAATTGACGAATTTGACGAATTTTGGTAAATCGATAATTTTTTAAAATTTACGAAAAAATGGACAAATTCAAGAAAATTTCAAAAGTAAAAATTTTCAAAAATTTACGAAAAAATGGACAAATTCAAGAAAATTTCAAAAGCGAAAATTTTCAAAAATTGTCCACCGGAGGCTAATTGACCCCCTTACCACACCAGAGCCTTTAAAAAAAAATGAAAAATTTTCAAAAATTGACGAATTTTCAAAATTGGCGAATTTTTCAAAATTTACAAATTTCAAAAAATTGATAAATTATTAAAGTAAATTACGAATTTTGAATTTTAAGCGATTGTTTAATAGAATAAAATTGTACAAAAAAAATGAACGAATTGAGAAAAAATTTCGAAGTTGAAATCCCTGCTGTCCTCTCTGCCCATACCTCAATCCGCCACCAATGACACACCCCTGCTGCGGCAACGGGTAAAAGTTTGATCCGAGTATAGACGCTCGTTTAACGCTAGATTACATAGTCGAAAATCAAAGCCGAATAAAAAAGAGGAAAAAAAAACTACGACGACGAAGACGTTATAGGTAGTATTCTCTATCTGGCAAAAGATACGTAATAAATTACGAGGCTAATTTCGCTTGTTCTTACTATACTCGGCCGTACACGTACCCCTTAAATTCGCTCTCGCTCGGCTTCGTCAAATCCCAAGATAAACAAGAAACTGGAAAACGCCGAGTTACGTTCGCTAGAATGCAGATTTGCGACTAAAAAAGCGTTTCTTCTTTTTCGTTCGGCGAATAAGAAAATAAATTCGATGCAAATGACTATAAAAGGTTGAAGTTGACGTTGAATGTATAAATAAATCTAGTCACGAAAAATATACGTACGAATGAAGAATGTAGTGTAGGATGTGGCATTAAAAGACGCGCGTATAAGGGGCCCGCCGGCGCCCAGCCCTTCGGTCCGGCCTTTACCCGGCACGCGGATTATTTTAGAATGGTCATCGTGAATAAAAAAAAAAAAAAAGGCAGGCGAAGCCCGTTAGCATCGCGGGCGAGGCCAGCTGGTGAAGTGGGGTGTTGGCGAAGGAGAAAAAAAAATAAGAATTCCATATCGGTTTTTTCTCATTTTTCCATTAGGTATTCTGATAATGCCCACTCGTTTCGGGCAGAGTAATTTTTCTTGTTACCTAAGTGCTTTCCTTTCATATGTGAAAAAGATTTCTTCTTCTCTGTTGAAAATTCGCAAAGCGGCAAATACGTTTTCGTATTCGCGCAATTCTTATACATTCATTCCGAAAGTTGCTCGCCGCCTTCCTATACATACGTATAGATATATATCGCATACGTACACAAATGAAGCGAAATTCCACCCTTGGCACTTCCCATATCCACGTGTCTCTCTCGGTCTCTTCTCGTACATATTTTCCTATATACTCGTACGTCGTCTATTATAAATATTTCTTACGCGAATGAAAAGGACAAGCACGTTCGGACGATTTAAACAAATGCTCGGCCCGTTCGACCACGAAACGTCCAAAAAAAAAAAAATTAATAATTTTGGACGCGGCAATAACTCGATGGCCAGCAAGATAAATGGCGCACACGCACAGGTATATCAGTGGGATGATAATTTTTTTCGACTCTTTCGATAGGGAGAGAAACTAGAAAGAGGCCTATGATCAGCGATGGCCAGATCCCCGCGCCGTCGCGTCGCTCGTCCATCACGTTAATCACATTTGATAGGAACTGTTGGTCGATAATTACGTCAATATATCATTGACTGGGAACGTGACATCGTCTCTTTTGTTCATCAATGAACCTAAATATCCGAAATTACTCTTGCATTCAAGGTTTTCCGCGTACAATACATCCACCATAAGAATCCACTAATAATGTCCGTTCGCCGTTGCCCCCCCTCCCCCCTGTATATTTCCTATATTTCTTGGCCGGGCTGCGCGTTTCGCGCGCCCAGACCCGAAGTCCGGCGTTTCCTTTCATTAATTCAATTTCCACAGATATTTTCCATTATCGCGCCTATTCGGTCGGGTCGTCTTAGCCGGGCCGGTCAGCCGGCCATACCGTGTAACGTGTAACGCAACGCTCTTCTCGATACAAAATAATTGCTGTTCATTTATCAAAGTCAATCCGATATAGCCGTCGTGCTCGTTTTTTTTGCAAAAATTTCAATTTGATAGTCGACATGAGTGGAATAGGCGGATGGCTCCTTAAAAAATAAAAAAAAAGTAGAAGAAAAACTCGGGGTACTATATCGGAGTACCTACCTTTGTAAGTGAGAGGGTATAGTATAGACGGATTCATTTTTTGACATTCTGCAGCGAAGGTCCATCCAGAATTTAAGACGACAAAATTCTCGAGGTCAAATGAAAAAATCGAAAAAAATTGTGTTGTTTTCAGAGTCTTTATTTAAAGCAATCTTTAAACTCTGAACATTTTTCCCTCCAGAAAAAATTCCTAAAAATTCAAATTTAAAAATTTTTTGAAAAATTAAAATTTTGAAGGAATCAAAAAATAAAAATTGGAAAGAAAATTATGCGGAAAATAGACCTCCCTCGGCTCGTCACTAAGGGGATGGAGTGAGTTCAAGTACATCTTGTGGTCCTAGATGGGGTTTTCAAGGGTTCAAAAATTTTCATACCTACTTTATTCACAAACATTTATAGCTGTAAAAATCGTAAAAGAACCAGGGTTTCAAGATTCGAACGGAGATCGTTCTTTTTGGTTTTTGGTTCTTGGTTCCTTTCGGTTCTTAGTGTTTGGTTCTCAGTTTCGATTCTCAGTTCTTGGTTCTTCAAAATTCGGTTCTCAGTTTCCGTTCTAGGTTTTCGGTTCTTTAAAATTCGGTTTTCTGTTTCTGTTCTTTAGAACCGTTCTTCAAAATTCAGTTCTTGGTTTCGGTTCTTCAAAATTTGGTTTTCAGTTTCGGTTCGTAAGAACCATTTTTGAGAACCGTTCTTGGTTTTTTTTTTTTGAATGAGTTTGAAATGGTAAGGACATGATTCTTGTTTCATTCAACTTGGTTATGCTTATAATTTGCTTTTAAATAATTATTTGGTGAAGTGTTATTGAAATATGCAATTAAATTGAATTAACGAAATGACATTTTCCAAGAACCAAACGGAAACGGAATAATTTGGTTCTCGGTTTTTGGTTCCTTTCGGTTCTCAGTTTCGGCTCTTGATATTGGTTCTTCAAAATTCGGTTCTCGGTTTCGGTTCTTCAAAATTTGGTTTTCCATTTCGGTTTTCGGTCTTGGTTCTTCAAAATTCGGTTCTCGGTTTTGGTTCATCAAAATTTGGTTTTCCATTTCGGTTTTCGGTCTTGGTTCTTCAAAATTCGGTTCTCGGTTTTGGTTCATCAAAATTTGGTTTTCCATTTCGGTTTTCGGTCTTGGTTCTTCAAAATTCGGTTCTCGGTTTTGGTTCATCAAAATTTGGTTTTCCATTTCGGTTTTCGGTCTTGGTTCTTCAAAATTCGGTTCTCGGTTTCGGTTCATCAAAATTTGGTTTTCCATTTCGGTTTTCGGTTTTATTCGGTTCTCCGTTTCGGTTTTCGGTTTTTGGTTCTTCAAAATTTAGTTCTCGGTTTCGGTTCTTGAGAACCATTCTTCAAAATTTGGTTCTTGGTTTCGGTTCTTAAGAACCATTCTTGAGGTTCTCAATTTTTGTTCCCGTTCTTGTGAGCAAAGAACGGTTCTTTGTGGTTCTGAACGGTTGTTCCATTCCGTGTCCTTTCGGATCGTGAAACCCTGAAAAGAACTGAAAAATGGTGAAAAATGAAAATTGAGTAGATTGCGGCACCTCCTGCTCCCCACAATGAGAATAGGAGGACCTCAAATGGACGTTTATATATGTAAATTTACATGTTCTACACGAATATCGCATTGAAAATTCTATTCTAACCGTTCCATTTGATCCAGAGGCAAAAACCCTTGACTTTTACGTATTTTTCGCTATTTGCATCGAATGGGGAAGTTTTTAATTCGAGATGTGGGGCACTTCCCGTGGTCGAATCTTGAAAGTAATTACATATTCGTGTTCAGGGAAATCGGAATAATATGTGGAATCGACACCAAGAACGTGACATGTGATCACACTTGCTGTGAGGGGGGAGGGTATCTCAAAAAATCCTCTCCGCGCCCCACGGGATCTCGAGAAGGCTCCTGTTCTCTAAAACTTTGTTTTGGTCTCAACAGTCACCATACCAACTTTCATGCTTCATCTGCCACTAATAGCCATATTTTGTCAAAAATTTGAAGTTTGTCAGTGTACCTCCCCATCATCACAAAGTAAAGGTTGCGTTACGGGCGCCATTGATAGATCATCTGATAGGAAATTTGATGTAGATCAAAAGTTGTTATTACCTTTTTTTA
>FIZT01033560.1:0-25801 GCA_900065295.1 Paracoccus marginatus
ACGCGATTTAAATGAAAGATGAAAGAAACTATATTATGAACTTTTAATTCAAAACTGATTTTAAATAATTACCATCGTAATCACTGTAATCACTATCTTATCACTCAACGTGATGCATTTTTAAATTTTATGTTGCGTTTTGACAATCACTGAAATGAGGGGAATTTTTGTTTACTCTTCCCCTCCGAAAAGTCTCAAGATATAATGGTCGGACAATAATTACTCGTGATGATCTTCATGTACCTACCTACTTATGAAAATTTACTTCAGTGTAATATTCATTTGTAGTCAATCAAGTTGCGAAGATACCTATTACCTTTGAAGACATTTTCATATCTACATAGGTACAACCTATTTTTAAGAAAGTAATTCATTTACCTACTACCTGCCTGTCCAGCTCCTGTGTACTTTCCATCATGATTCTCATATTATTTAAAAAGTGGAATAAAAATAAACTCTCGAATATTTTAGTTATTCGAATAGTCCGTATACGTTCGCTTACTCTGTTGGCAACACTGTTTCGGCACGTTTTATGAAGGTACATTGAAACAAAACCCACCCACTACTCGTCGTCGCCGGTGACTTAATCACAGTCATCAGCTGTTTACTACTCGGGTACTTCCACTCTTGTTTCCTTTCGTCCCTGATCCTTGTTGTTTTCATTCGAGCGTGTTTGGCGTGTTTTTTTTCTTTTATCAGTTGTTAACTTTAGTTTGTCGAATTCAGGTGTTGATTTTGTTCGTATGCCGGTGTGCTCGCTGCATAATGCGTCGATTGATCCGAGTGTAGATGGATATTTAACTGATGGGATGAACGACAGTACCTACATGCAGAGATATAATGATTTTTCCGCTTTCGTAAGTATATTATTTTGCGATGTTCTTATTTATTCGAAAACTAAATTGATTGTTTACGTTAGTACATCTCTATATTATACCTAGCTGCTACGTAAACTAGGTACTATTTCAATGTTGTGATTAGGCTTGTACGTCTATACTTAGACCCGCACTGATACAGCACGCGTATATGTATCGGAATACGAGATACGATTAATATTTTCACCGCGTTTATGCCTCGTAAAACTAATTAATAAGGAGTTGCAACCTGTTAATGTTGCGATTATAGCAAAATATGGTAACGCCGTGCGAGATTGTTTAGCTGGCTTGAGGTTGAAACTGAAAAATATTCCATTTCGGGTTTCCTCTCTATTTATGTACCTATTTTCGCGGTATATCCGTATAGTCGACTGTACCATGTATCTAGTTGACTTTCAAGGAATATGTTGATTGGAATCTGTGAAGTATGTTTTCGTTACGCTATTATGTAAATATTTTTCAAAAATTATGCACACCACGTACGTATATACGTATAGTATAATATGAATTAGGAACTAAATACACCGAAGACGGTTGATTCGTTATAATCACGTTAATTTCATAGGTCACGGTTAATTATTATTGCATCGCGGATTATTATAATGTAGTAACTCGACTGTGTAGGTACGTACCTACGTGGGTACTTTTTTCGGCATATTGTCGCTATTTTTTTATAATTTTTTTTTTTTTTTTTAAGGGAGAAAGAAAGATATATTTTTTGTGTTGAAATGAAGAATACGCGAGTACCTACCGCCCCTGAATTTTGAGGAAATTTTTTGCTAGTCATAGCTGAAGTGGGTACCTACGTAAAAGTTGGGGGAAAAGTGAAAAATTTGCCGTATAGCATAGTGTAATAATTAATTATACCGGTGTCTCGAGTTTTATAATTCACTGAACAGGATAATCAAGTTGTTATTATTTAAACTGCGATAACCTTGTAAAGAATTTAATACCAGAGGTTTTCTGTATGTGTACGTATACTTCCTTTTGTTCTCGCCGTGTTGATACAATTTTATTAATCGAATTTTCGTATGGAAGTTTATATTAGGTAGTGAGCAGAGGTACTCATACTACCTATACATATTCGTGCCGAAGAAAAACAGACCTACTAATGAATACGTCGATGTGGCGGTGCGGTACCTTTACCTAGGTTCGGACGTTTGACGCTGTCAAACTTGGAAGTACCAACAAGTGTTTTGCGGGCATGAAGCTATGAAAATTACAACAAAGAATTTGCCTGTGATGAGCATAATTACGGCAATCTAGCCGTGTACTTGGAGAAGATTGAAGATGGGAATCGACGCGGCGACGCATGAAACGAAGAACGCGTACCTATCTGTCGGCACCTCGAATTTCGCTCGTAACCTTGAAAATGTATGTGTTATATGGACCGTGAAAAAGCTCTACGTTGGTACTTTGGAATAAATTTCGCTTCTTCGACGGTTCTGTGAAGCAGAAAGTACCTACCGTATTATAAGACGCGTGTCGTCGTGCCGCACCGTCCATCCAGATCGAGCAGAATTTACTGGGTCACGCGATGGCGACGAAAGCGACATTTTGCAATTAAATAACTCGTAAAATATTTGAAAAATTGTATGAACCGCATTATTGGAATATTACTGCCTCCGAAGATGACGGATTTGTTCGTACGTTCGCGGAGCGCCGGCCCGACCAGTCGAAACCTAACCTAATTGTGGCGTTGTTCTCAGAAGATATCAAAATACGAACAATTTCGAAGACAACAGTGGGATTTACGATGCGATGACGCGGACGCGGTCAGTGTCTGTGTGCCTGTCTTACGAAATATGTACCTAGTACTCGGACGACATTTCCAATGCGGCGCACAAAATGAGCGATATGACGTTATGGAGAAATTACACTATAGCTACAGCTGTCTGCGGTACCTGTACCTGGCTTAATTACGATATACGTCTGTGTGAGCAGGGATTCCTTGCGCATGTGTACCTACATGATAAGGCTTTTATCGCGATAACCTTGATGTAATCGTTTCCTGTGTCGCCGCGTCCAGTTTTGTATATTTTGATTAATGCCGAAGTGCGCCAGTTAAACTTCGAGGTTGATGAATCCTAACTTGGACCATGTGAATCGTGAATAGTAGCCAATTAACGAGCAAAATTCATCCGATTGTTTTGACGACCTCTAAAAAAAAAAAAGAAAACTCGTTCGATGCGCATCGAATTATTTCCTACGTTTTCGAAGTAATTTATTAAATTCGATGATGTTGAGAAAAAAGAAACTTTCGCAGTTCGAAAATATGTGCGAGAAATAATGGAAATGAAAATTTCAGAGAAACAACAACTAAAAATAGTTTTTTTTTTTTAGTTTGGCACGAGTAATTATCACGTGATTTTTTTTCTTAATCGCTTCTTTGTATTAGCTATGAAAAAATTGAACGTTCAAAACATTAGAAATAACACGATCGTGATAAACTGGTAAGAATGACCTAAATTTGAAAATTTCGAAGAGAACTTTTTTGACGTGTTGTGTATGAACTTTGAATAACTTGTATGCCATTTCGGTGATAAGGTCTATTCGAGACTCCAAACACCTCAGCCCGTCTACGAGCACTCGAGCAGCGTACGCGACGATTTTGTATTTTCGATTGATTTTCGTCTCGAGTCAAGTCGCCGATTTTAAGCTTATATCTTCGCTGCGGATTCTTGGAAATTGAATAAAAATATCCGTGACCAATGTATCGTCGAGCGAGCCCAACGAATTGATCGCTTATTTGGATAAAATTACTCCCTGTTGGTAATTTAGACATGAAATGTTCATAGGTACACGAATAGGAGTAGGCGTTGTTGGAAAATGAAAAAAAAAGAAGATTGATTGACCGACAATGGTTGCAGCGAACTACCGTTTGAATATAATGAATCGGAATTTCGCAGTCCCCTACTGGAATAGCAGACCATCGAATCATCCTCATTCGTCGATGGCTGACACTGAGCGGTACATCAAAATTGAAAAAAGCATCGTCGCTCCTGAGCCATACACAGAGTGCATCCGCGTAATACAGGAAGAAGAATACCAGTGGAAGTGCAGGAGGATGCACCTTGAACGACAAGTACTAATTAAGTCTACGCGATCGTAAACAAAGCAACAAACGAAACAAAACAGAGAAGAGGCAAATCGGTTTGTCAAAAACGTACGCGCACTTGGACACGGCCAGCGGCGCCGCGCTTCCTATGGCCGAAGAGCGGAAGTTGAACGATGGGAGTCCGAGTTTACCATCACCCATGTGGTACCCTAACTTGGGCAATGTGCGTAGTTATAGTTAGATCGGGCGAAAAAATATGCTCGCAAAGTACCTACAAAAACGACGGTACATTGTACTGGCGAGCCGAAGCCATCGCCATCGTTCGCGCGTATATTGAATTTTCAATAGTGAATGAACCGACCGAGCGAGTGAGCGCACCCGAAGCAAACCAGCAACGCAGCGGTGGCAGGAAATGCGCGTCGTGCGACATTCGATGATCGGAAGTGGCCGCCACAATGGCATGGCATGTGCGTGACTTTGACGAATTCAGCGACTTGGACGGTGTATGTGTCTGTTGCGCCTTCCAAATTGCCAGATATGCTTCCCATTCGACGAGTTTGTCGGCTGCCAGACTGAATAATGCTGGCAGGCGCTACGCTGCGCTGTGACGCTGATGAGTGTTCGCCAATATGTTGACTGGTGGATTGGTGAAGGAGAAGGGTGGTCGCTGCGCGCTTCAAGTCGAGCCGAACGTACGGTAGCGTTTAACATGCACTTACGTGAGCTGTTAGAATACGATCACCTCTTAAGTTGCTGATCGCGTTTGATGAAGATGTTGCTGTCGCGATCGAAAGATGCTGAATATTAATTGCGACGTTCTCGCAAGACACGAGCAGGAATTTTTTTGATAAGTGTACTCGTACGTGACCAGATTGGTGGTTTGCTGTGGTAAACAACTCGTATGGATCGTTACGATTATCTTGTTTACACTCGCGTACCTACCTAGG
This sequence comes from Paracoccus marginatus, assembly GCA_900065295.1. Lineage (NCBI taxonomy): Eukaryota > Metazoa > Arthropoda > Insecta > Hemiptera > Pseudococcidae > Paracoccus > Paracoccus marginatus. Next base: position 4,881 of record FIZT01033560.1, read on the forward strand.
TACACCTATAGTATTTTTATCGGCAGCCCGAAGAAATAATTTTGCATTATTTTCGATTCTTTCGAATTCGTACCGTATTAAACGCGTACCTGCTGGTCTTGGAAGTTCACGTCATCGTCTCCGAACTAGACATTGGCGAAAATTTTTCTGCCACCGAATTGCCGAGAGGAAATCGAAATTATCAACGTACTAGCTGGTTGCTTAACCTTGAAGCAACGTATTTGTATAATGTATACACGCGGTCGTACATTTTCACGTATCGTAATCACGCAGCAATGTTCATTACGAAGAATTCTAATTTTAATTATCGCTTCGAATGCGATATGCCAGACTTGATCGCCGATCCGAACCTGCGTCGGTGAAAAAAACGAGCTCGATTGTGTTTTGTTTCTTTTCAATTGGATTACCTACTAAAAGCAAACGAAAACCTAGGTATGGCCAGCAGCGGTTATTTCTGTGTAGAACTATGGACGATGTGAATACGGTTACCTATGATTTGATTTGTTCGCTTTTCTTTCGATTCATCGTTCGAGTATAGCGTCGACAAAAAATCTCGTATTATGATTAAGTCGCTTACGTTTCAGTGAATTTGGACCAGCACGTCGAATAGGTAAACATGTTTTTGAGAGATTTTGAAAACAACTGGAAATCATTTCGATAAATTCGTACGATTGTGATTTTTTTACTCTTATATATTTACTCCTTTTCGAACGCTGTTCTGGGCTACGGTGCGTGAAAGCCAATGATCTCGTTTCTTACCCTCGTCCCTTGGGCCAGCTTCCGTTTATTACGCTGGTCACTTTTTTTTTCGAGTTGTAAGTTTTTTTTAAAAAGAAAAATCTTTGATCGATGGCGTTGACAACCGAGACGAGATAAAGTAGTGCGACGACGACGACGACGATAACGATGACGGTGCGAATAAATGCGCGATTATTAGCAACGATGACCGAGCAGTAGGTCGTAATTATTTATGTACATGCTACATAGACGTCTGTCGAGCATATCGTCGTCAAAGCTTTGACCTGTGCTCGGTTTTTCTTCGCGTACCCGTCCCCTTCCTTGTCTGTTGCTTTTCAAGTTGCACACAATATAGTACATATCTTTTTTTTTTGACCACTTTTTCGAAATTACTAACCAAATCTCGTCGTTTGTTTAATTTTTTTGCAGCTTTATGGAAGCATATCGCCAGTACGTCCGACGGAGACGACCGCAAAGGTGATCGCGTCCGAAGTAGCGGTCGGCGAGAACACGTACTACGGTTCGATCCGACCCATAGGCGACGACTACGACCGCAGCAGCAGCAGGATAAACACGACGACGTCCGAAACGCTGCGGCCACCGTACACGGTGCCGGTGCCGCCGCTGGACGGTTTAGACGGCGACAGCTTGTTCACGCAACAGGGTCACGCAATAGGTACGAGTGCGGCGGCGGTGGCCGCGTCCATGTACAGCGATTGGAGCAACGCGATCGGTACCGGCGGCGCGAACAACTTTTCGATGGTGGCGGGCGGCGACGATGATCGACTAGAGTACCGTGGCATAGCACCGTCGACGACGACTACGCAGACGCAAGCGGCGGCCGAAACCAAATCACCACCATTATCATCACTTCAGTTGTTCATCAGTTCGTTGAGTGACGCGTTGAGTTATACGAGCGCTGATACGACGGCGACCGAGTTCCGATATAACGGCCCGCACGGGTCTTCCGTGCTGAATGTCACGCCGATGGGATCTACCACCAAGCTGATCGCTTCCGAGACGTCTTCTAATTTCAAGGTGAGTGCGATTTGAAAAAATTAAAAATTTGAAATTTTTCCCACCACCGAGTTCGCGAATACGCTTTTAATACGTGTGAAAATTTTTACCCTAGTATACCCTGTGGTCGTATAGTGAGGAAAATGCGCGTGATAGGTGATAATGTCGTTCGAAAATCGGATACCTGCGTACGTGCGTCACTATTGGAATTTTCAAATTTTTCCCGGCTTTTGAAGTCACCGTCTGTCTGTCTGTCTTCGCCTTCGTGTCACCTGAGTCGACTGATAAGACTCGATTTGTTTACTTTTTAATCTTGCGTGTATTTCGTTGCGGTTGGAAATTATCGAGTATATAGGTGCTATGTACGTATACTACGTAGTAGGTGCTACGTTACAAGAAAATGTCGCCCTGTTTGCTCTTTCGCAGCCAAAATTGCGTCAAATTTCGTCAACAATTGGCGAAGAATTGGCGATGGAAAATCAAACCAGCAGCTAATTCGATTTCATTTCACTATCAAATACGATCGCGGTAGAATTGAATTAGGTATACCTATATTCGCATTTGCATAATATCTTTTGGATTCGTACGTAAATTTTTCCAACGTTTTTCCCCGCTATAAGTGGTTTATTTACTCACACTTCGCGCCGCTCCGCGTCCTCGCTGTAGCTACTTATTACAAATTTATTTTATTTCGTAGACCTTGAAGGTTGCAAAAAAATTACAGCACGTTAAACGTGTGTGGAATTAGCACAATCGTAAACGAGCGTTCAAATTTTACGTACAAAATAAGCATATGCGTACCTACTTGTGTGTTTACGTCAACGTATGTGTAGCGATCGTGTTTTTAATATTTGATTATTTTTTTATGTCTTACGGTAGTCGTACGATTTTGAAATTGCAAGCTAACCATATACCTACCCAACGCTGTACCACGGTTCATGTTCTATGTACGTAATTTTTTTTTAAGTGGAAAATCACTTTTTGAATGAGGTAAACCCTGCACCGAGGTGTTTTGCGGATGATAAAAATTGAAATCGAATGATCGTCGCGATAAAGTGAGGGAAGAAAAATCTACACATATTCGAGTACGAGTTTTTTTATTTTCTATCTCTCTATCCAGTGCAGCGTGGAAATTACACTGTTCGTAATTACGTCCGTCTACTTTCAACCTTGCGTTAGAAAATTACCTAGTCAGGTATGTATGTTGCTGCATCTACGCCATATATACTCGATGATTAAATACGTAAAAGTGTAAATGCTTGGAAGTAGGCCTACTTGAAATTTCAAAATCAGCGAACCGCGTTGATTGGTCGAATGCCATACTCAGTCGTGTATGTGGAACGAGTCTTGTTTTTAAATTTTCGTACATATTTATTGGCGGTGGTTATCGAAATGATCGGAGTGTTCGTTTCCGCACTCGAGTAGCGATAGGTACTCGAAAAGTTGAAAATTTTTGAACGATGCGTAATATGAATGGCGAATGACGATATTTTTTCAGAATCGACGTAGATAATAATAAGGTGATGAGTGCGATGAATGACGATGTTCTACTAAGAGTACCTATTCGTATTCATAGCGTTTGTGAATAGAGAGACTGAGAGACAAGGCGAGTGCTACTTTTATACCTACTATTATTCTGTCGTATACCATCTTATAATATTATTATGAAAAAAGCACCTAACGGAGCACAGTGGCATGGCATGGCATGGCATGGCATGGCACAGCAGCCGAGTACAGAAACAAGTGGCGCAAAGGTGACGATTTGACAATAATTTCCTGATTGTGTGAGTGAGTAAAGAGAAACTATAGAGAAGAGGACGACGAGTTGTGTAATCGGTGATGTGTATACGCGTCACTAGCCAGTTAACTAGCTCCCGGTTTAATTATTAGATAAGATGCCAAGATGGTTTCCTTCTTCGCAGCTACAGCAACATTTACCGTATACCCGTACCTACCTACCAGTCGATAATGAAGATTTTACGCTTTTGAACCCATTACATACGTGTACGTACACGAGTTGAAATGTCCTGATGTTGACTTTTTTCGGAAAGTAAGAGGAAGGAGTGAAAATAAGTTGTCAAATGACGTCAAAATAACGGAGTGACAATTCTACGCTCCTCACTCAATTTTGACCCCCCCCCCCTCTCCACTTCTCATGTTTTCCAATTTTCAGGGGTTCTAAAAATTGATTCAAAAAAGCCAAAATTTGCCAATTTCACAGCCTTAGATTCGATTTTTAGCTTGGAAAGCCCCAGCCAATTTCATCGTGGGTAATTTTACCTCATTAAATGGATGGAATTCGCTTGATTTCAAGACTGTTTGAGGACCCCGTAAGTGGTGAAAAAGATATTTGAAGACATTTAGATCGATATGTATTGAAAATAAGAGGAGTGTAATGCTTATGACCCATGAGAAAATTTTTTTCAGCCCAATCCTAAAATATCTCAAAATTGCCAAAGTTGTGTTATTTTGAATCAATTTTTAGAACCCTTGAAAATTGAAAAAAATCGATGAAATTTTTTTTTAACCCTGTGGGGCTACAATCAGATCAATTGCATAGAAAAATTCCAAAAAAATTCCAAATTTTTTAAAACAATTTTTTTGAAAATTTAAAGCTTTGATGTTAAATGGGGGGGGGGGGGGTCTGGTAATATACGTAGTAAGTTCGAAGCCACTCGTGCCGTCATCTTCTTCAATTATCGATTTACGAACGTTTAAAATCAAATAAAACCGGTTTATTGTGTCAAGCATGCGAAATGAGTAATTGAGTATAATAAGAAAGAAAAGGAGGGAGGACATACCTACCAAGAAGAAGATAACACGCAAGGCAAAACGTGTGTGTATAAAATGGTAGCTAATTATCGATATTTTGTTTTTTGCTGAAACTAGAAGTATAATAATGTACGGTGTGTATTCTTGTACCTATAAGAAGGTACGATGAATGAGAAGAGCGAGGTGTAGATGTAGATATGTGTGTAGGTAATAGAAAAGAGGGTCATTAAGACACGAGGCTATTTGATAATTGGATTCGTACGATATGCGTATTTAGTCAGGTGTATATGGTATTATAGGTATTGGGTACTACGATGACGAGGTGGTTTGTGAGAAAAATTCTCACGTTGCTTGGCGGAATTTGCATATACCCTACGGTAGAGGAGCAAAAGAAAGGAAACGAAAAAAGGGTATCGAGATACGAGAAAATCGGTCACGCTTTGTTTTGTTTGATGCTGAAAATGTTATTGTATCGTGCTGTATACCAAAGTACATATTTGGGATGGATGATGAGAATAATTTATAATCTTCAAGGTCGAACTAAGTGTCAGCATATTGTTACATAGGTACAAACTCTTTAGATGAAGCTTCGTTTGGATTATTACATTTGCACCTATAATGTGTTCAAGCTGCTGAATAGAAACACTCGCATATCACGTATATTTTAATCACACTTTGGAAAATTAGTTGCCCACCTAATTACAGATGCACTGGTGGAGGAATTCTGCCGGCTCGTGCCGTACATATGTAGCGAAAATTAATAACATTGGCGGATTGCGGCGACGATAGGACGGCAGCAGCTCAGCGTCCGGTCAAGAATACCGTGTACTGGATACGACGACGCGCGATGACGACTTTGTAGCACCGAAACCCGATTACATGCAAATTAGCGCATTATAGCTCAGAAAGTGAAGCGTCCAAGTCGATGTCGAATACATCAAGCCGTATGCTCGTGTACTCTACCTCGAATCGAATAATTCGACGTCCGGTTACGGGCACCTCGACGTAGATATATTCGTACACAATTTATTCGCTCGTATTACTTTATCCTGTGTTTATAGCCAGCAATGAGAAGGTACCTGCCCCGTCTCGGAGGATTAGAAATGGCATCGCGCCGCCACTCGAGGAGTCAATGAGACGCAGCATTGATGGAGAAGGCACGATCAACAAACCGGTATCCTTGAATTTGCGCCATACAACGACGCGACCTTGACGATACGTAAAGACGATCGATGGTTGCGCCGAATCAGTGATCGATTATCGAGTATAGATATTGATTGAAGAAAACGTCAACGACGAAACGTTTGTTTGGAATTTTGGGCGGCAGTAACGGTATACGCTGAATGTATATTGTATGTACGTGTGTGCCAGAAAAATTGGACAACCGCAGCCGAGTCGTCACGTTTTGTCGTCAAGAAAATATGACGAATGAATGATGTATTTATCCGTACAGTACGTTTTACGTTCATTTATTGTATGTAGTAGGTATGTGTTTGGAAATGGAACCCGTTATCTCCACACAAAGACATCAAAAAGCAGAATAGAAGACGCCTTATTGTGCCATTGAACGACCGAAAACGATGAAAGAGGAAATATACATAAGTATGTGGTACCATGGCCGAAAGTACGTCCGTACGTCGCGTACAAATTATCCGAAGAATGCAGACTGTTATGCTGATGTTTGCAACGCAACGTATCATCATCATCATCATCATCATCATCATCATCATCATATGCTGCTCCGCACGATACACTAATACGTTTATGCTTCTGAATGCAAAATTGAAGAGTACCATTTGACGTTGGTATCGAGTACGAAAAATGATGTTCATCGCATGTACATATGTAGGTATAGAAATCTAAGAGTGTTCTCGGATCAATGCAAACGTACGCGTATTGTCCGGTCGACTGCATACACCACCGGTATCAACTTTTATTGTAATAGCGTGGTCTTCGTTTGTAGAGTAAACGTACGGTACTTACACTGACCCGTACTCTGCCCATGCAGCTTATCGCGCCTTAGCGTACGTAGTAGTACGAGTAATCACTTTCAAACCAGCCCGGTTATTCACGACGAGCGTATACCTGTCTCCCCGCCGTACACACCTGCTCTCGTTGACGTAATACACACACTTGAACTCGTTTGTTTACCTACCTATCAAAATCAATGACATCATTAACGTGGTCGGCGCGGTGGCCGCTCTCCTCTCGCAAGAATTTCATTACATAGAACAGTGACAAGCAGAGACGAGACGAGACACGACACGACGATGGTGCGCCGAGTGATGGCATCGGGCGCTAGCTACGCGGTAATTACGAGCCACGCGAACGAAGGCCGCACGCCACGCCAATTGTCTTTCAATATCGAAAAACTTTACCGAATGAAACCGGTGAGCCGTTCATTGGTATGCTGGGAACGTACGAATAATAATTGTCTCGAGTCGATCGATGGATGATGGGTGTCGCAAGTCGCAGCTTTGTTAGGATCAACTTGTATCTGTGGGATTTTGAATTTCATGCCAATTAAACCCCATCAGATATATCTCTTCTTTCAAGCCCAAGGAACCGATATCGAATACGATGGCAGAGAAAATAACTTATTCGATGTTTTCTCAATGTTTCAGGGCACTCCATAGATACGAGTATAAGGTCCCGTCCTCGAAAACGACAGCTACAACTTGACTGGAAACAGACACAATTGAGACAGAAAAACCGGACAAATCATCGCATCGCGGTTACGACGAACCTGTCGAATGAATTTGCAAAAGAATGCGCCCGGCATAGGTACTCGGCGCGCACGTGAAAAGGTCATCGTATCAGTTTTCACTGCCATCCAGAATGTCTCAGACGAACGGCGAATGGTTTGTCGCGGTAATTACGAGTAGAATATACCTGCGTACAATTGCGGCGTGCAGCCAACGGTACGGACGGACGATAATATCGAGGTGAAACGACGACGACGCCACGAGACGGGAATAGTTAATTAGCCAGCACTGCGGTGAAGTATCGGCGACAGATTATCGACTTTCGGGTGCAAACTACCTTGAAATTATCGACTCCACGCTCAGTGATCCCGCTACCGTTGATCGTAATGCTGAAGAAGAAGAAGAAGAAGATGAAGGAAGGGGAGGAGGTAATTCATGGCGTATCTAATCGGGTCGATGTCGAACCGACCATCGATGGACGCAGCGTGGTGGACCGATTAATGATTCCTCTACTACGAACTGGAGAAATGTGTAATTGAACTGCGCTGTGGTGCTCACAATATTAACCCTTATGCTCTGCGAAAGGGATGACATGACGTACTACGAGAGTGCTGTTCGATGTCTATAGAACCAGTCAGAAGCTTTGTAACAACAAGTCCAACATTGGTGAAAATACGTACATAAACATATGCACTAAGAGCTATTCAGTCAAGTTTTTACATAATCATTAGCATTCCAACTTGATCGACCGTAATATAACCCGAACTGGCAACTGGTTCAGGTCTCTGTGGAAATGTTAGACTGAGATATGGATTTGAAATGGACTGGACTGAATTTCGGTTATTACTACTGAATCAAATAGACTACAGTCTGGAAAATTCGACGATGATTCGTCCGTCGGCGTCGCGTTAATTACCTACGCGTTTAATTTGTCATATCGGCCGGAATATGAGCGATAGGCGCTTTCACTATGACATTGAAAAGGTACGAGGCGAAATTGTGCGGCAATCGTCCATAATAACCGTCGCTAACGAGCACCTTTTAATACGTATTACGAATTAAAGATCCCTACGAGGAAGGATAAGCGCGTACGTCAAATTTTACTCGTCTATCTCGACCGAGAACCGGTTAAATAGATGGAAAATTTACTCGCATATGTTTTGGTCATTCTCATTGCGTATACGATAAGCACACACACACACGTGTGCAGCTGCATGAAGAGTTGCGGACTTGTTATGATAACACAATGCGATGCCACCGCGGTTACTTTCTTCTTCTGTACGATGACGACGCGACGCTGCGCCGCGCCGTGCTGTGCTGTGCGTGTGAGAAAACGCATTAGCCGGTCCAGGTCGTCGTCATATTCTACTAATTTTCTAATCGAATCGACGTTGCATTCATATACCGTTATAATCGTCACCAGTCTGTCGATTAATTACTACCAAACCGAGGCATAGGCATAGGTACGTAAGATTACGCGTACAGTCACAGTGATGCTGGGCTGGTTGGCTTATCGTATATGGTTGTTTTGGCGACTCTTTATGCGGCATTTGTACTCGTAGTTGTACCTATACCTATACGTGTACGAACGAACGGAAAGATTTCATTTCGATGCTATGGCTTGGATTGCGACGGAAGATTGATGAAGACTCGCCGGGTATAAAACGGCATCTTTTTCAACCAGTTTTCGTGTCCGATTCCGCTGGCATCCCGCTGCGATATGTAGTGAAAGTGCGAAAATTCACCAATCGCGTAATATGGTCCGTGTGATGAGGCGAAATTCCAATACTTGCGCCACCGCCATCGCGAACTCTATTCGCAAAACACCCGTAAATGTGGGCATGAAAGTTGTCACTGTCAGCTTTGTTAACCTTGGATCTGTTGGCGGATGATGTAGCTTTTTTTTTCAAAGGGTACCAAAGCCGAATTTGAGCCGAGCTGACTGAAGGATTTGGATACTTTTTTTTGGAATACAATTTTTCATTTTCACAGAATTTTATATTTTTTCAAAATTTTCAACTTTTACAGAATTTTTAGCTTTTATAAAATTTTGAAATTTTCAAGTTCATAGAATTTTTTATTTTTAAAGAATTTTATATTTTTACAGAATTTTCGCAAAATTGTCCTTTTTCACGGAATTTTCAATTTTTACAAAATTTTTCACTTTTTATGGAATTTTGTATTTCCGCAAAATTTTTTATTTGATAGAATTTTCCAGCTTCACGTAGACTTATTCACCATTTTCACAGAATTTTATATTTTTGCATTCTGAATTTTCTCAATTTTCACCAAATTTTTCATTTTCACAAAATTCATCATTTTTGCAGAATTTTCCATTTTTGCAAAATTTTCTATTTTCATAAAATTTCCCTTCTCGTAGAATTTTTCAATTTTCACAAAATTTCTCATTTTAACAGAATGTTGAATTTTCACAAAAAAAACTCTCGATACTGGAAATTTATCAATGTTAGGTCGCCCCAAACAAATTTTAAAAGGCCTGGCCCACTTATGCTCGCCTTTAGATCCGCCTATGCTTGAATCGTGTATAAGACGTGATAGTGGGTCCTAGGTACTTGTGAGAACATCTCGAGGTGCGTATCCAATTTGGTCTTTGCCTAAGACGCTGCTTGGTGATGAGTGGTGCGCTACCTTGTTGATGAAGATCCGGATGAGAAACGACTTCTCTTGAGTTTTGAGAAAGGACACCGAGCAGTACTTGAAGAATAGACGATAGCGTAGACGTGCGACGTGCATAATGCGTATACAATACTAAAATATGTACCTACCTGCCTACCTACGTAACTCGTAGTCGTAAGTTGAAAACAGGGCGAGACTAATCGAGGATGATACGATATGCACGTTTCGTGTACATATTTTTTATTTAACCAGTCCAAGGATCGGTACGTCTACGTACGTAAAAGTAGGTGAACGTATTGACCGCGCGCGATGTAAGGCGTACTTACGTATGTGTTGGTAATTAGCGTTGCGTCGTACAGTACAATAATATCGCATCGTACGTGTATTTATTACATGTGTACGCGTACCTCCAGTCTGCATTCTCGGTATTCGTATCTCTAGTCTGAGGTTGTGAAAAAAAAAACACACTAACAACGTCCAGACCAATTTTACCGACGACGAAGACTAATTGGTTAATACGCTGTGTACGAATAGGAAGCGAAGATTCGTATACATTATACATACACGTGTACCTAGCTACCTACCTAATATTAAAAGAAAAGCTACCGACTACGTAGCTCTTTTCTGATTACACAATCTGCTCGTTTTGACCACCAACAACGCCAATGCCACATCCATCAAGAGCGCAAAAGACTCGACGGCCACTCGATACAACGCTACGTAACTTGAACAAAATGAAGTCGACGAGTTTTGATAAAATATGTCGTAATTAGTGGCCTGGCTGGCATGGCGTATGTTACAAATGTAAGATGTGAGAAAAATTCGCACCATTATGTGAAATTGAAACCGAGAACAGCGCAACTGCTGTTCGTTCGTACCATACTTTGCGGCGATGGGAGCTGATCAGCGAATGAACGCGAGTATCTCGATGGTTGTCGCTGCGCAGTTCGCGCTGGACAATTAATATGATTTTGCGCGTGATACGATATCCGTCGATCGGTCGTGCATCAGAAGGAACACTTGCTCTATACGGCTACGATTTCTACAAAATTTTCAAAATTTTTATAAAAATTTTCAGTTCAGAATTTTCTGCTCTTAATACAAAATTTCCTACTTTTACAGAATTTTCTATTTTTACAAAATTTTCAAGATTTTTCATTTTCATAAAATTTTCAATTTTTAAAGAATTTTCCATTCTCACAAAATTTTCTATTTTTACAAAATTGTCAAAGATTTAAATTTTCGTAAAATTTTTAATTGAAAAAAAAATCAATTTTTACAGAATTTTCCTTTTATTGCTTTTTTTTACAATTTTTTATTTTCAAAGAATTTTCCATTTTTTCCAAAATTTTGAATTTTTGCGATGCTACGTATTTTATCAACGTTAATTCGATACCTATTTTTTTCTTGACTTCGAAAAAATTTTTTCGAAACGTTTGGAAAAAATTGATCGAGCCAAACATTCTTTAAAAGGACGTGGCCCTCTCAGGTCCACCTCTATAGGTAAGACGACGGTGCCGGCATTCGCTATAGGTTTCGACCACATCGCACATGTCCGGAAATACAAGAATACGTCGAACTGAGCAACAGGCATTTCCAGAATTTTTCGTTCCGTATTTTAGTAGTTACGTCGAGGATGTTATTCGAACGAAGAAGCAACTAGTTTGTCCAGATTTCATTGCCGGACGGACGTCTTGACTTGAATGGAAAAAAAATTATCATATCGAATGTTCTGTCGCAGCGCTTCGACGAAACGCGGTTATTTTCTCGGTCGGAATGCGGCGGCAACAGGTCGAAAATATGACGAGTAAAATTAGTATAGTAGAGATATAGCACGACGCTACTATGCCAAATCGAGTCTTTTTTCATTAATGTCGCGACAACGAGCGACACAGGCGCGAATTGAAATACGTGCTTTGCAAACGACACCGTTGAAATTAGAGCCAGCGACATATATAGGCAGAAGTACACCATCGGCATCGGCTGGTACCGGGTACTCGTACTACGTAGTGCACCGTGACATTGATGCTATCTTCGCTCTTATTCGGTGACATTTGGTACGAGAGGTATTGCATTACATCGCGTATCGTCCATTCGCCAAAATACCGACTATCGAATCGGCCAATCGGATACACTTACCTGTGTGTATGTATGTACTTGTAGGTAATTTTCGACTCTGATGACCCTTTTTTTTTGTGTGAGCGAGTGAGTGAGGGTGTGTGTGTCGTCTAGATGTCCTATGTCCGGTATTATCAGGTCGACAGAGCACGTATACGTATATCGAGCTACTGTCGGAAGGCGTACGTGTAATTTTTGTTATTCACATCGAATTCGATCGCGAACACGCGTGTGTGATGGGTAAACAAATACCCACTACCGCGAGATTTTCCTATTGAACTGGGTGGGACGCAGCGCAGCTATAGGTATACTGCATACAAGTCGTCAGTCATGCCGGACATACATATGGCTCATTTGTGAACGCATCGCTGCGCTGCACTGCACGACTGCTCATTCATCTGCGATTTGAAATCTACTGTGTACCATCCGATAGTTAGCCAATAATTTCTGAGACGAGTATTGCGTGAAAAAATTTCATTCGGGAGCACTGCGACCTGCGAAAAGTGTCGGTGGATTTTCAGCGATGACTGGGCGTGAAGTGGTACGCAGCAGTTGTCTGCTCTTGTCGTTGCGAAGGGTACGGAGGAGTTGGCGGTGAAACCAGACAACGAAGAAAAATGAACGAGCTAACGTATTGTTTTACGGGTCTATATGCGTTATATAGTCGATAAATAAATTAGGTACCTGCAGTACTTGTGGGTAGGTAGTGCTTGGTATATGGTTGTACTTCGTCGATGGGACGAGACGGGGTGACGAAAATGAAAAACCCACGTTAGGTATATGGTACCTGTAGGGGGAAAAATTGTACATTGTTTCGTTCGCCGCTTATCGTGTTGACAATTATTACTCTGCGAGTCTTCGTATACCGTGGCGTGGCACTTACACATACACATACACAAATGTAACGTACGTACAAGTGTGATAGATAGGAGTAGAGTAATTTATGCGTACTGTACTGGATGGGCGATGATGTCTTACTCTGTATATGTAAGTAAAGTACTCAGACAACTGCAGCACAAGCAGAACAGGACTTGAAGGACTTGAAGGGAAGGGAAGGGAAGGGAAAATACATCTGGGTACTCGATACCTAAACCTATGTAGGTAGTTAGGTACTAGGTAGGTAGAGGTACGTAAGGTTCGTGGTTTAGTACATATTTTTCCGAAACCGCGAAAGTGAATACGAGTACGTCGATGTCGTTTACTTACAGTCTTACACCTACTACAATTTACAAAGCGTACACGCAACTACACCAAAACACAACACACCTGGTATCAACACTCCTAGAATAGCTTAAAGCACGTGTTAGTACATTATACCTAGGCGCCTACAATTACGTATAAAGCTGCAGCGCAGCTCGACAGTGATTAGCGTGGAAAATTTAGGTCGAAGTTATTTCGTCGTATTTTATGTAACTTGGTGTAATATTCGTATATTTTTTTTTTATAGTAAACAGTTGAACACGACGCGTATCAAGTACGTGAATTAATTTATGTTTGTATTTCTTCGTTTGTTTCATGTACCTTCAGCTGAGATTTTGCGGCGCAAAATGTTTCCCTATATTTGGCACTTTATTCATGACGATCTCGCTAACGGCTAGTCTAGGCAACGTTCTCAGGCTTCCTGGCACTGTGTATCTTCATGGAGGCGGTGAGTGGCTACATATTTCAGCGAATCGTACGTAAAATGGCGAGAATTCGTGGCGAGTCTTTCAAGTTGGTTTGTTTGTGGAGCCGGAAGTCGCGTCAACGAAAGTCGAATCGCTTGCAGGACGCGATGTAAATCATTGCGATGAAATGGGACTTTTTTCAGGCAAGGCGAAGGGAAAAGCGACCGAAAGTCACTCTTGCGTCTTTTTTTCCGGCTCCTGATCCAACTCTATGGCTCGTGTACTGTGAAGAGAGCGTAAACTAGACAGATATTTGGCGCTAGTGTTTTACGTATTTTGGATATTTTTGTTACTCTTTTACCTACACTAAAGTTTGAATTTTTTTTGGTTACAGGCAGCTTTTTGGTGGCGTATATTTTTATAGCAATAGTTCTTGGAATACCTCTGAGTTTTTTGGAAATTACCTTGGGCCAGTTTTGCCAACAAGGGACCACGAAACTGTGGCGTGCTGTGCCATTATTCAAAGGTAATTTAATTTTCTGTATGAAATATAATAATTAGTTTATCGACCGATTGAAAAAAAAATGAAGTCTGGAAATTGAATTTGCCGTTGTATTTGTTGGAGGGGGGGAGGGAGGGAAGGGCTCTTAGGAGACTATATTGGTTCAACTTTCCCAGAAATTGCATTGAAATTTCTCTCACCCTACGAGAATCAGTTTTGAAGAGGTGCTCTCTTGATTTGGAATCAGTGAAAATCGCTGAAAAAAAGGTCAGAATTGCAGCGTGGGGGAGTTGGTGGAAAAATCACTGAAATTTCGGCGACTTTTCGCTGATTTTTGAGTAAATGTTACGAAAATAACTGAAAAATCAGTAAAATTCGCTGAGAAGACCATTGAAAATTCCCCGAAATTTCAGTGATGTTTTCACTGATCCCAAATTGAGAGAGTGGCTGAATTTGCATGAGGGGCAGATGAAGAAAAAACCTCGTCATTTTTACCAAAATTTCATTCTATTTTATTGCTCGCCTACTCTCTCATTTAGAATCAGTGGAAACTTCTTTGAAAAAAGGTCAGAATTGCACCACAGGCAAATCAGTGAACAATCACTGAAATTTCGGTGAATTTTCACTGCTCATTCAGTGAGTTTCACTGATTTTTCAGTAATTTTTCGTAACATTGACGGAAAAATCAGTGGAATTGACTAGAATTTCAGTGATTTTTCACTGATCTGTCTGTTATACAATTTTGATTTTTTCCAGCAAAAATTTTCACTGATTTTAAATGAGGGAGTATTTGCAATGAGTAAAAAAATCACTGATCTGATGTCAGAATGGCTGCCAGGCGTCAATCTAATCATTAAAAAAATCCTCCGATGCAGAAATCAGTGAAAATATCACTAAAATTTCGGTGTTTTGCAATGATACTTTTTTGTATTTTTTTTCTCGACACGAATATTAGTGGAAAATCACCTGAACGTATGTGAAATCAACTGAAATTTCAGTGAATTTTTTTACGATTCTGACTATAAAGTTTTGATGATTTTTCACTGATATTTCAGTCAGAAAAAAAATTACAGAACAAATCAGCGATGAAGTCCCTGAAAAATCACTGATCTGTAGAGAGAATTTCTGCACAGGCGTCAATTAGCAATAAAATTCTCCAATACATAAATCAGTCATTATATTACTACAATTTTAGTCTATTCTGCTGAAATTTCGGTGATTTTTCACCGATATTCAGCCAAAAAAAAAATCACCAAACAAAGGAGTGAAAAATCGCCGAAATTTTTTGCTGATTCTGATCAAAGATCAGTAATTTTTCTCTGATTGCAAATTGTGAGAGGAGGTTTTACAACTCTAATTTTGGGTCGAAATCGTGGAATCAAAATTTGGGAGATATTTAAGAGATAGTGGTGATCCGATAGAAATTTGCTTTTGAAGTGCCTTCAATTGCAATATTATGCAGGTGTACGGTCTGTCAACTTTGGCTGGAATATTTGATGGCCGTAGAACAAAAAATATATTTTGACTTTCGCGTAATAGTCGGAAAAATGATATCTACTTTCCTTACTGGTGTACTTACGCTATTCGTTGGTACGGTCGATTAATCGCCTTTCCGCATCTTACTCTGGCCAGGCGGTCGATGATTCAACGGTTGTGTTTTTATTTTTACAGGTGTCGGCGTTGTAAAATTACTCTCGTGTACGATATTATGTTTATATTATCCTATTCTTATGGTAAATACCTTATTTTACTCAATATGGAGCCTGTATCAACCTTTACCAACGTCTCAGTGTATTACAAAATTGTTACCAAGGTTTACTACTCAGGTTGGTGTACATTGTACAATATGTTTTTCCGCATTCTGCGTGCAAAATATAAATCTTACGTTACGTTATGTTATTGTACGCACAGTACTAATTTGTTTCATTTTTTTTTTTTAATTTGCAGACGGATTCGGCTGATTATCAAAAGTTATGCTTCAAGTGAGTCGATTCATAATTTTTCTTCTTTTTAAATTTTTTCTAAACCGAGCCGAATCGCTCGTATCTCAGTAGATTATTAATAAGAGCGGGAGGAGAGAGAGAGAGCGAGGAGGACATTCTTGCCCTAGGGGAGGAAATGAGCCCTTGCTTTGTAAGCGAGAGGCGAAGTGAAAGTACGTACGTACGTATGTATGTAGTCGTGCTGTAAGCTGTAATCACTAATCAGATGAACTGTGAGAAAATTTATCGCGACTTTTGTGGGCCAAAGATAGCGGATTTGATCTGGTCACAGCGCTAGTTCTAATTTCTAATTCGAAGTGAACGAGAAATAATTCGAGAAACATGCGAAATAAGGAACCAAAGAGAAAACTGAGTGCATAGATGAATGAAATTATGTACATATGTAGGTAGATAGTAGGTAGGCAGGTATAGGTAGTAGATTGTAGGTACAACTCACGGTACAAGTTGAAAAATTCAACGCAAAAAAACGTACAATGAAGCGACGCGACGCGACGCAACGTAACGTAAGGTGTTGTTAGAGCCCTCGTGTTATCTTCGTTTAGATAAGGGTGTACTGTGACAGGGACAGGTACATACATATGTCTGCTCGATACAATGCGCACGCTTATCGGTAAGGGTGACAAATGATACGATAGTAACCGGATGAACCATCCTGACGCATTACATTGGGTTTTTCATGCATATTTTCTGCTCCGAACTCCATGCATGTTCATTTCTTCTTTCATGTTCGTGGTGTGACGACCAACGAGCGTGTGCGGCGGTGTAGTGCTCGGTACTTTTCTAAAATATAGGTACCTACATACTTTCAAATCGTTTTTTTTTTTTCATAATTATGTAATTAGTAAAGTAATAGACGCGGTATTATTGAGTGTATTTTTATACGAATTGTTTTTATTGCAGAAATGAAAGCCAAACCGCTTTGTACGGGGGTGACGACGAAGTAGCGTGGTTCGGCGTTGAAATATGTCTGCTGTTGATAGTTTGGACGTTGGTAATGCTATGGTACGTAACATGTAAATTTACGAGGATAAAGTTTCCTCATATTATTTACTTATTTATGTATTTATTCGCGGTGAGTGCGTGTGTGATGTGATTTTTTTGCTTTACTTTTTAATTACCTTTATCGACGTGTAAGTAATTGTTTTCGTGTCAAGGTTAATTGGTATACGATCGCTAATACCTATTTATACCTGCTATACCTAATCTTTTCTTTATTTGTTTTTCTCTTTCGCGTAGCATATTCAAAAGTGCCAATTCTTTTCGATTATCCTCCTGTATATTAATTCCGAGCGCTTTATTTATCGCTGTTACCCTGTTGACGGAAGGTATTCAAAGGAATACGAGCGGCCTTTGGAGTTTGCTGAGTGTCCATTGGGAATCGCTGCTGTCGTTTGAGGTTTGTATTTAATTTTTATTTTGAAATTTATCAAAAATCTCAGACGCTGATTTGTCGTGATTTTATTATTTTTTTTCAGATATGGTATGCAGCTCTGATACAATTCTTTCTTTCGACGCACATAGGCCTCGGGAATATCACAACTTGCGCCGGGCGTTTGTATCCGAAAAATAACCCTTTTTGGTGAGTTCCTAGTGGCTGTAAAATGAACGTATTTATTCGGTGAAAATTTTGCTCATAAATATGTGATTTTTCAAAATGTTGACAGGACGTCTGTATGTTATATGCTAGTCAATCTGACGGTCGGTATTAGTTTCGTTTGCGTTGTATACATGTGGATGGAAGATCTGGCCGTCGCTACCGCAGGAAAACCTATACAAATGTCGCAAACGCAAGAGTTATTCGTACTGACGCTCATCTACGACGTGATGTCGCTGTGCTACGGAAAATTCGCACAACTATGGGCTTTCATGGCGTACCTGTTGATTATTTTAGCCGGATTTAGTAGCATGGTAAGCGATATTATTAATTACGAACATCTGCCGGTAGCCTATAGCGAATCCACTTTTTTTATTAAGATGAAAAATTAACGTTTTCGACTATCTACGTTTGTGCAGATTTCGTTAATTTATACTGTCACCGTTGGAATCACCGTCGAAACGAAGAGCAAATGGAAATGGTGGCGTGTTTCGTCGATGCTGTGCGGTATCTGTTTCAGTGCCGGATGTTTTTGCCTGTTACCAGTAAGTTGCTGCCTTGAAATTGATTTTCCTCTAGTCGCGGTCTCATCAATTTGCTTTCTGTTTGAAAAACTGACGATTTTTTCTGTTAATTTTGTTGCAGGATAATTTCACGATGGTTCGTTTATTCGACCATTACGTCGTAGGAAAACTGATAGTAACGACTACGGTCCTGGAGGTGGTAGCGTTCGTGTGGTTCTACGGCTTGGAAGCGTTGGCGAACGATTTCGAATTCGTGCTCGGCTACAAGCTGAATATAATTTGGAAATCGTTATGGTTTCTATGTCCGTTTTTACTTACGGTTAGTATAATATTTTTTGTAGTTCTAATTTATGTGATGCTTGTAGTAAAATAACTCTGACGCGAAACTCGCCTGCACTCCGCTAAAAAGTAGTGGTGCTTTGCTTCGCAGATGATTACCTGTATTTTGGCGAATGCACTCGCTCGTAGTAGGCGACAAAATTACGCGTATTTTTCTAATCGTATTATGTTTTAGGTGACAGAAGTATGGTCGTGGTTTAGCGGCACGTCAACCGAAGCGGCGTACACGAAATCGGACTCGTTACGATTGAGTATCGTCGGCTGGGTAATTTACGTCATCTCGTGGATCGTAATTATCGCCATGGGTACGTGGCAAGTGTTCTCTCAAGTCGATTACAACCTCAGCCAGGTATTTACTCATTGAAATTCTCATGCAAGAAATTCGATCCGCCCAAAATACGTAAAATAGACAAGTACATATTTCGTTTATTTTGGCTCTAGAAATTCAGCAGTTCGACGAAGCCGACCCGTAATTGGGGCCCGGTCGATCCTATCTACCGCCACTGCTGGGTCCAGTGGAAAAAACAATACCAAGCGACCGGCGAAAAAGATTTCACACTTAGAAGAAGAGGTACCAGAGATTACACGCACTCGGTCAAACGGACCAGGCACGCTGGCCCGGTAGGAATGCGCTACAGCGTGAATCCGTCCTCCAATCAGAATACTCTGCAATATAAAAGAAACGCGGCCGACGACAAAAATCCCTGTCATTTGCAGTACAGCTATTCTGTCAACAACGGTACCGTCGATAATGACGCTGCATGGACCAATAGCGAATTACAATTGCGTATGAGCGGCCTTAAGTCGCCTCATAATTGACAAATCGCGCGCGCCTCGCTCGCTACACTATATCGAGCATAAAATCGAACGTGTCGTTTTTTTTTATATACCAGGTGAAAAAGAACGATACACGCTGAATGCGCAATTTTTCGTTGAAAAATCAACCAATATTTTGGGAACGCATGACGTTTGAAAAATGTTCCCTATATAATTGGTTTATTCTGTTGTCAAAATTGCGAGTCAGTATGTGCTGTACTTGTTCGCCTTGGCGTACTCTTGAGACTGATGTAGAAATTATTATTTTTTTGTTTTTATTTTTGTTTTTTTTTTTAAAAAAAAAATGATGAAGTTGAAAAATATGGGTTTTTGTTTATCGCCGCGTAGCGTGTAGTAGTTTTAGCCTCAGTTTTATGTCTCTCGGGTAAAAACCCGTATTTTTGCGTGCGTAGGGTTGAAAAACGTTAGTTTCGCATCCCTAGGTATGAAAATGGCGAAACGATGTACTTTACTTCTCTTAGGGAAAGTCACGCGTAAAAATTGACATGGTCGGAACAGCTGTAAATGTCGCTATTACGGAACGTCGATTGTGAAAAAGGTTGAAAATAAGCTCAGATAAGTGAACAGGAGGTTGATTGAGGGGGGGATTCAAAGGCCAAAGTACTACTTCTCTTAGGTAAAGTATTACCATAAAGGCTATATAAGTAAGCCAACGAAATTAGGAAGGAAGAGGGTGGGGAGGTGTAGGATGAATTTTTTGGCAAATTTTCAAAAACGTCTCTTTCCCTCCTGGCCTTCGATTTTTTTGCCTTGTACCTTTGTTTTCAATTTTTCCCTTGTTGTGTGCTCTTGCTTTCAATTTTTCTGTCTGATGATTTTTTCAACTGTTACGGGGAAATGTTCCTCTTGGAAAGTTTGGGGAAGGGGAAACAATATCCCTTTGGAAAAATAATGTCTTGGGGGAAAAGTAGCTCTAAAAGATTCTGAAAGATAGCCGACACACTTTATTTAGTTTGTATTTTAGTTTTAAAAGATAGCGCCACTAATGCAACCGGTTAATCCGGTGTAAAAAAACAGATTGAAACCGATCTGTAAAGAGAAGTAGGTATCTTTTCCGGTGCAACAAAATGAATTGAAGACGTCTTGTACCCAAACCAAATACACGGTTTATTGGAAGACACAGTCTCGTGAAAGGTACATAATTAGACACAAAGACGCAATATATATATTCACAAATTATACTCTACATAAGTAAGTATAAACAAAACTCTTTGGAAAAGTTTCTTCAGAAGGTGGTACCTGATCAACATGAGTCACAAGTACCTACACAGGTTGCTTTTAAGACATCACGATAATGCTCGGCCGTTCAATCAGCGCGAAACCAACCAATCACACGAACTTACACTGTGAAAAAGTTGAATTTTTTAAAAATACAATTACCAACTCAGGTCAAACACCAGTTCGACTTTTATGTACAGCGTGTTTAAATGAACCCCAGACAGCTAAACGAAAAATTCTCGTTTTAAAATTTATTCCTTTTTCAGTAATTCCAAAAACTTATCGATAAATGATAAAAATCAGTTGCTAA
>FIZT01033571.1:0-10583 GCA_900065295.1 Paracoccus marginatus
GAAAGATGGGAGTTGGGAATTTCAAGAATTTCAGTTGGGAATTTCGAAAATTTCAGTTGGGATTTTCACTAATTCTCCTCCCCCTAGAAAATACCTTCGGTACGTCACTGTTAGTAATGTTTAAGTCTTGGTCATTTTTTCCCTCAAAAGTCACTTGTTCTTCGCAATTTCAAGCAGAAATTCAAAATCTGTTGAGGTATTGATGTCGAGGTTTCCTGACATGACGAAATATTCCCAAAAATTAAAAATTAAAAGCAATTCTAAATGAGACTAGAAGAGTGGAGATGAATTTTCTAATATTGAATTTTTTCAAACATTTCCAAAATCGAAATCCAAAATTTACACTTCGTTGGGATTTTTCACAGCCAAAGTTCTCGGTATAGTTTTGGCTGAAAATAGTTCCAAGGAGTAGTGTACTCAACGGCCACTCAAATGGGGTAGGTTTCGTCACAGTACAATGGATAGAAGGGTGAAAATGAATTTTACAATGTTATTAAATTTTTGCAATCATTTCCAAAATAAAATTGAATGTTTCGATCCTAATCGTCTGAATTTTTTTGCAGCCAAAGTTACCGGTAGTTTTGGCTGAAAATACTTATTTCCAAGAGGTAGTGTACTCAACGGCCACTGAAATGGGGTGTTAGGTTTCGTACACCTGTCCCAAAATCAATTTTCAAAAATTCGCCAAATGCGTGATGCAGTTTAAATTTTTCAAACGATTGTAAAGTGAATGTCAATAATATGTCCAATGGGGACAGATTGAGTATTGAAATAACACGGCGAGACCGGCGAGACGGAGCAAGAACGAGGGTATTGACCCCAAAACAAAGAAACGTGTTCTGTTATCAAACAGTTCCCTTATCAGACGCTGAAAACCGACATCCGACAACCGAGGCGAAAACATGCCGTTCAATTTTTCATCGTGATTTTCCAAGAAAAATTAACCTCGAAAATGAACAATTATACATTGAATAAACTTTTCCACGATGCTTGCGAACGATTCAGTGACAAACAATGTATTCTTAGTGTTTCTGAACGTACAGAACTAATCGTAAGTTATGGTCATGTGAAAAATCTTGTTGTAGACATTCTTGTGGTGTTGAAAAAATGTGGAATTTCTCGACAAGAAAATCAGTTTATCGGTTTACTCGGGAATGGACCAACTGTAGAAATTATAGCGCTTTTATTGGGGTAAGTTGAATTATACAACGTGGTATTTGTGTATTTTACTCAAATTTTAATTTGAACGATAATTTTACAGAATAATGGATACAGAAAATGCGTTTGTGTTTCTCGACGTATCATCTTCACATTTACCTGAAGTGATCGGTCATTTAAAAATTAGATGGGCAATTGGTGAAGAGCATTTTGTCGAAAATGTGAATTCGTTCGCTTCGTTTGAATTGGTGACAACGTTCAAGATTTCAAAAGGGAATTATTTCATCTATAAATCTAATAATAATGACGAATGTTCAAGTTCAAAACATCAATTTGCATTTGCTGTGATGTCTTCTGGTTCAACCGGTGAACCAAAAATTATCAAAGTTCAGCATGATTCTGTTATTCCTAACGTTTTGGATTTAAAGTACGTTTGATTCTGCGAAGAATTTTTCTTCTTGCGAATCCACTATTATTGATGCCATTGCATTGGTTTTTTGTTACAGAAATATTTATGAAATGGTTCCCGAAGATGTGATATATTTAACTACTCCTCTAACATTTGATCCGTGCATCGTCGATTTATTTCTTGGTTTCTATACCGGTGCTTCTATTCTGTTACCGTCTCGTGAACTTCGCTTCGACTCGAAATTTCTGTCAAAAGTTTTCTCTCGTGCAACAATTTGGTACACTACACCGTCGCTGTTTGTGAAATGTTTTCCTAAAGAAACGTTACGGAGTAATTTGAGAATTTTAATATTAGGTGGTGAACAATTCCCTACGCTAGACTATCAATCTTGGCCTTGTTTACAATACTTGAAAATATTCAATATTTACGGTATCACCGAAGTATCGTGTTGGGCTTCGATTCACCTGGTTGAGGATCTGAGTAAATCTGTGCCTTTGGGAAATACTCTGTCTGATACTATTTTTAAAATCAGATCTGAAAATGGCGAAGATGGTGTTGGTGAATTGTTAATTGGTAAGTTAATGAATTGAATTCGCTGTTACGAGCTGAGTTTATTTTCAAAACTTTGAATTTTAGGAAGTTATCGAAGGAGATGTGTGGTTAATGATGACTTCGACGTGCTTACTCGAGAATTATTTTTTAGACCTACTGGAGATTTGGTCAAGGTTAGTGTTTTCGAGATTAATTCGAAGTTATGATGATGATGAACATAATATAATCATAATTCATTTTTCTTTCAGATTGTAAATGGAGAATATCACTACATTGGTAGGAAAGATCGCAGAATAAAATTATACGGCCATATAGTGGATCTTGCAGAGATTGAAGTCGCTATCAAAATGATGGACGATGTGGAAAATTGCTGTTGTATTTTCATTCAAAACGAAAACAAAATTATTGCATTTGTCGAGTCAGAAAATGAAAATTTTGCTCAAAGCAAGTTGGAAACACGTCTACAAACCAAGTTACCGTCGATAATGATACCTTCCACCAGTTATCAAACCAAAATACCTATCAACGACCATGGTAAGAATCCTTCATAGAAATTAATTTTTTTGATAAACGATATCTAATCTCTATACGAACGCAGGTAAAATTTGCGAGAAATCTTGTCGAGAATTATATTCCTCGATGAAAAGCAAACATCAAAATTTATCAGACGAATTTAAAAAGTTATGGAAAAAATTCACAGTCAACGACCGAGCTGTTGACTACAATCAAGGGTTTATCGACTCGGGCGGAAATTCCATTCTCGCTTTGCAGTTCACAACAACGTTGACGGATTTCTGTCCAGTTCCGGAGGATTTTTTCGCGTCTCTATTAAGCAATGCGAATTATCTCGATTGCTTCAAGTTGATCGAAAATAGATTTCATGGGCGTAATGAAAATAACTCCTCTAAAATCTCTCAAATCGGTGTGAAACGTGTCGAAATTCGAGAAAACCCATCTTCGTCGAAAAGATTCAAAACTTGGCAAAACTCCAAAATGATTCGAATCAAAGGTAAACATTTCATCGACGACAGTTCCTTCCCAGAAGATCAGCTTGAATCAATCGCCGATTTGACAATCAACTGGAAATATAATATGGAAAAATGTGTCGATGCTTCTCCTACGTTGATAGTCTTTGAAGAGTAAGTTTACTTTGTGGAATACGCGATTGTTTCCAATTTTTCATTATTATAGTGTAATTTGTTTTCAGTGCTTTAGCAATAATTTGTGGCTCACATTCTGGTCAATTAGTGATGATGAGTGTGCCACCGGGAGATCTTTGTTTGAAAATACGTTTACCTGATCGAATTGAATCGTCAGCTTCGGTTTCTGATTGTGGAAAATTTTTATTCATCGGTATAGTATCTTAGAATAATGATTATCCACTTGTTAACGTATAAGTCATGTTCTTAATTTCTTTAGTATTTTCAGGTTGCTACGATAAAAAATTATACTGCATCAACATAAACGAAAATTCTATTCAATGGTGTTACGAAACTGGCGACATAATCAAAAGTACTCCTGTCTTGTACAAAAATAGGCTATATTTTGGATCGTACGATCATAATTTTTATTGCTTGTTATCTGAGGTTAGTGATCACTGATCATTCGAAAGAAGCGTATTTCGTACCCGTTGATCCTTTATTTAATCAATTTACTTTTACAGTGTGGTACTTTGATGTGGAAACGAGACATAGATAAGTCCTCCATTTACGCCACACCGATCGTAACAGAAGAATGCGTCATTGTTGCTACACTAGGCGGTACGGTAACAGCTTTAAACCACGACGGAACTACAAAACATAGCTCATCATTTGGCAAGCCATTTTTTTCCAACCCTTTGAAATTACCCGACAAAGAACAATTTATTGTAATCGATGTTACCGGAACCATCCGCTTGATCAAATTAGACACCGGTCGCAAAGTTCGTTGATCTTATTTCGTCAGTAGAACGACCCAAAAGCGAAACTATTTCAACTATGTTATTAATCTCTGAATATTTTTCTTTCAGATATGGGAACATCGTATTAACGGAAATGTATTTTCTTCGATCTCAATTATCGATTATTCGTCAAATTACAAAATCACGTTCGGGTGCTACGATAAAAATATTTACTGTTTCGAAGTGCTCGACGAATCGTTGCGTTTAGTTTGGAAAACAAATTTACAAGCCAATATCTATTCTAGTCCATTTGCTTTTGGGAATAGCCAGCCTAAAGGAGTCTCGTGCAAATATCGTTTCGTAGCGGTTACTTGTGTAAACGGCAGCGTTCATGTTATTGAAGGAGATAGTGGAAATTGTATAAGGAGTTTTGATACTTTCGGTCCTATATTTTCATCGCCTGTAGTTCACGATTCTTATCTTGTTGTCGGATGTAGGGATAATTTCTTGTACTGCTTTAAATTCACGTGATTTCTAAACTGAAAACATGATACAATTGAAATTAATTTCGAATCTTTTTTTCGCACGATAACGTCTGACCATTTTTAATATCTTATTACAAAAGATAAAAGTAAGTTGACGATCGTACATTTCAGTTTGATTAGTCTTCGATTTACAACTTAATTTCATTTAGCACGTTGACAGTGAATTTTTTCTATTAATCGCAGATTTAGTTTCCACGTATCGCCGAATTTGTCGACATGACGTTTTTCAATTACCTTGTTTTGGTTGTAGTTTGCGGTATTTACGTTTCTTTCAGCGTGACGTTAGGTAATTTCTACAGTTAATTTTTTTTCCAATATAATTTTATTTGAAAGATGCCAATACGTTTGTTAATTAATTAAAGTTTTTTGATTTTCATTTGCAGCTGAAGGTGAAAATGAAACAAATGATCAAAACGACACTGTCACCGTCAAGTACCAATTTGTATGTCAATTTTGAAAATTATTCCTTATTTATTGATGGCATAATTGAAATTCTGTAAATTTTATTAGTTTAACGTTTCGGACAATGACGAACGTACGTGGATAAGAGAAGCATATGTGAAAGAATTCAACTTGATTTTGAGCAATAAAAGTGAACGTATAAAGTATTTAGAAAAAAAAATAGCTCAAGAAGACGACGTCATCCGTTCAAATAACAATCAGGATGAATCACTCCAAAATGATGAAACGACCGAAAAGTTACCACCTTCGGTTAGTGAATAGATTGATTATAAATCTTCGGATTTATTTCATTCGTTTATGAATAATTTTTTCACTTCTGGTTTATGCTATTCCTTAGGGATTGAAAGACTGCGTGAAAAAAAGAATTAGAACCGTTTTCGAAAAGGAACTCAATGATATCATCCATGAGAAAGATGTTCAGATTTATCTACTGGAGAAATTACTGCAAGAAAAAAAGAAAACGATAGCATTACAAAAAGAATTACGAGAGAAGACAATTAATGGAACGACGACACACTTAAGTTTTGGAGTTGGCGAACCGTCGGATGAAAAATAATAAACATTACTAATTTCTTCGTATTTTATATCGATGGTACGTAAACCTAAACTATTTTGGAATGTTGTTTTTCTCTTTTTTTTTTTTGGCAATACGACTATGAATAGAATTAATTAATGACTGATCGAAAATTTTGAGGAAAATGAATAGAAGTGATCTCTGTAGTTTCAAAGTTTATTTCTGTTTTGTGAATCATACTACCTACTTATTGCTAATTAATTATACTACTCGACTAAACTAAAACATTCGTGCATTATGAATATCAGAGTAGACAGATCCAGTATGTAAATGTGTAAGAGTGTGTTAGAGTGTGTGTGTATTTGTATGTATTATGTGTTGTGTGTTTTCTACTTTCTAAAAAAGTTTTTTTTTTTTAAAAAACAGGTGGGTCAACAACCCCCGCACATATTATGGGGCTGATGCCCTGAAGAACTTGCCGTGCATCCAGTGTATTTTTCACTTGCAATGGGTGGACCTACTAGACCTCCATACTCATAACCGCCAACACCACTGCTGCCTCCACCGTCTTCCCTTTTTTTGAGTGTTTTCCGTCACCGCACGAGTCTCCATATCCTTCGTGATTACCACCAGGAGGATTTACATTTTCTTTTGCGTGGTCTCCACCCGGAGGGTTTCCATGAGCGTCAACCTCGCCGACCCCATGACCGCCACCAACACCACCTCATTTGCTTTTTCTACGGCCGTCTCAATCAGGGAATTGTATGTTGTGTTATTTCATTTCTTGACATTTGGATGCCTTTCAGATCATCCATAGAGCACTTCGCTTCATTTTAGGGTGATATTTCTGTAAAATAATCGGTATGATTTAATTGCCTGTATGCCTGCATTGAATGAATTGTAAATAAACTGCTTTGAACTAGCAGTAGATAATACCTACCGAGGTATTTTAGCCTTCACTACCACCATCACCACCACTTTCAGTACTTCCAATTAAAAGTAGCATAGTAACACCAACAGTAACCAAAAATTTTGGAATCATGATGTGAAAAGATACGTTCAACTTCACAAAAGTCTTAACCGAGGCATTCCCTAAAACTTCTGCTGTATTTTATATTTTTATATGCTGAGTCTGCGTGTACACGGTGCACACACGAAATTATGTGTACCGTACCTGGCATTATTTGATTTATGACCATGTTGGTGTTCCGTTTTTAAATTATTATACACGAAGCGCAATTGAAAAACCATGTTAAAATTGTTTGAAGAAGTAGATAGGTATTAGGTACCTACGATCGTACCATAAATCAATTTCATAAAAAAAAAAACAGCTGCAACGTAAATGGTGTTACACATGTTACACTTTGCCTCTGGCCTCTGGTACCACTGGACTAATGAAAGGAAGTACATAATGTAGGTCCTAGGTACCCACACCAACCAAAGTGAGAAGATCATATTTACAATAAATGTTGGTTGTAATTGTAAATACAATTGAATGAAGTAGGTTACTTGAAGGTTGAATGGTATTACCTACTTACGATATGATAATAATCTCCGAGTTCTCTACAGAAGATAAAGAGTGAATTAATAACATTGATAAAAAATTTCTTTGAATTCATTTCGCTCAACCTCCGAATCGATTCATATTATTTTGCATTTGAAATTTTAAAATTACCCGTCTGGTTTCCAAAATCATGAAAACTTTGAATTATTTAATAATTATATGCGGAGTAGGCATTTCTTTGAATGTAGTTTTCGGTAAATACTATACTATAAATGTTTGGTTGTCTTCTCACCGCCTACATTAGCTTATTAAAAATTTTTCGAAGTTAATTTTCTAAAAATTTGTTTATCATAATTTGCAGTTGGATGTGAAGATGAACGGATAAAGATTATAGACGATGAGGGTTCTCCAGAATATAAAGCGGTGAGTTTACATTTCAAGTTGGTAGACTAATAATTAATAAATTCGTATTACTTATAGCAATACCTACCTGTCTTGATTGCATTCTTTATATTATGTATTGTAATTTCATTTTTAAACGAAAAGTTCTCTAGTTCAATTAACTTTGATACCAAGTTGAAAAAAAAAGTCTTTTGAAAATTAAATAATTTTTCTTTGCAAATTTCTATATACCGGATGTGTATTTTTTGTGTGCTTAGGAACCGTTTGTAAACGCCTCAGTAACACCGGAACCAGAGTTGTCATTCCACGAGTACAACCAGTCTAGTTTATTCTTGCTATTTAATGAAAGTTTAAAAATGAAAAAAAGACGATTCGATCCTACAATTGCTACAAGAGATCTTCAACTTAAAGATAGATTAAACTATCAAGTTAACGAAATGAGACAGTTAAAAGATCGTCGAATGAAAATGTTGAATATAAAATGTAAACAAAAAATAAAAATAAAACTGCCTAGAAAAGCTTTTGAACGAACGTAATCACTGTACAAACAAAGTGTACTAGGTATTTTAAAATCAATTTCTTCAACTTTAGTATTCATTCGATCATCAATACTTATTCGACTTAATTTATATTTTTGTAATTTAGAGATTAAAAAGTTTAATCACAAACTTACAAGATAATTTTCGAAGAGAATTAGAGGCGCTGTCGAAAGAAGAAGCTGAAAATAATCAAAACATGAATGAACAGCATTTTGAAAAGAAGTTAAATGTTTCGATCGTCGAAGGTGTTGAAAATTACCCAAAAAACGTAGGTACCTGAAGTATCTATTCGTAATATTTCCATTTCCCTCTTTCGTGCAAATTCAACTATCTACTTTAGGTACTAATTATAGGTACATTGTATTGTGTAAGGTATAAGTTTGTAAGGAATTTTAAATCGGAATAACACCTACTTGAATATTCTTTCTCATTTTTGTGTTGATCTGTTGAAATATAATTATTACAGTAAACAAGCTAATGGGTATTGTCTATGTTGCACTTATAATTAGCCAGTAATGCTTTCTATTATGAAGATATTTTTCATTGATGTGTCCGTGTACAATAATTATTCATTTTGTTTATGCGCTATTGCACTGTCTACAATTGTAAATTCATAGTTGATCTCAGAATCATTCATACGACATACTTTTTTCTTTCCCAATTCCATTTAATCAAGGTTATTGCAATGAATTGAGTTGAAATTTTTTTGATTGGAAATAATTGATAAGCGGGGTTGAAAAATCTTTACAAAAATAATCCATCGAACTTCCGCAAGAGTTCAAAATCAAAATTCAAATGACTTGAAAAAAAAGTCGTGAAAAATAAAAAAATAAAAAAACACTTTATTTTGCGAATTATTCTGACTGTGAGCTTTACTGAATTACGAAGTCATTCCTGTTTGGTCCTGTTTACGTGTGATCGAATCAAGCAAGTGATAACGATTTTTCAAAAAATTGCTCCGAATTCCGAAATTTTAACGATTTCGGCTTCAAAATTTGAGTACGTCTTTTGAAACATAAGAGATGAAAATAGTTATGTGTGGTGCACGAAGTGTTGGACTGTAAGTTCTTCTTATGTTCGTATCTCGACTTGAACGAAATGTTTTTATTTGTATTAATTTTTGTAGTTGGTCAATGCTGGAGTACGATAATTAAAGGTAAGTGAAATATTTTCAACTTTTTGATTTCTTCACCATCCAATTATTGTATCGATGTGTAATTCGTTATTCAATTTTCACAGATGACTATTCTAGTGCAACAGATGTTGCAGACAACCTGAATGACCATGTAATAAAAATCACGTCCAAGTAAGCATATTATCCTCTGAGTTGAACTTATCTAGGGCATGATGTGATGTCAAATAAATTTTCTTTTTCTAATGTTTCAGTTTAGGTAAAGAGAATGAAAAATCGCCTATGCGATATTTCCCAGATAAAGCAAATGAGATTGGAAATAAGGATTGGTCTATGCCAAATTTTCCAGACAAATATCACCATCATTCTATATTTGCTGACAAAAATGATATGTTCGCCGTCGATCCAGAATGTGACGATGCGAAAGTAAATTCCTACGCATTTTAATTTCTCTTCTTTGATTCCTAACCATGCTTACCTTACATAAATATTATTTATTTATTTTTTTTATAGACGAATATAACTTTGGATTTGAAGGATTTAATCGTTAGTACGGTTTGTTTTACGCATACATTATTACCAGATGTTAATGTACCGCCACTCCTTCATGAAGATTTAATTCCTAAAGCGTATGAAGTGAGTTTTCATATTTTTACAAAATAATTTGAATTTTTTGATTTTAATTTTAAATTTTAATGCTATTTGCAGCCTCCGCATATATGCATGAAAACATCGATTGAGTACGCGCAACCTATGGTTTCGTTGTGAGTTTCATCATAATAATACCTACTTTATCATTGATTTTTTTCTCAGTTTTTTGAAAATTGTTTTCTTTTTTAATGCATAGTGGTGCGCATCGGCCATTATGGGCTCAATACGGCGAATATGAATTTATTCCGAAAGAACGCTGGATGCATAATCTTGAGGTAATATTTCTTTGAATAGGTACCTAACTGGGTGTAAAAAATTAAATCCAGTCAGTTCCGAAAATCAAGTTGGATTCAAGCAAATCCAAATTAATCCAATATCAATTACAATAAGACATTTTTCTTTTTGAATTGAAAAAATTGTATTTAATGTAATCTTGTCAAGTTTTCTTTCCCTTTACTGGAAAAGAAATTTAATCTAATTAAATTCACTAAATCCAAAAAGATCTTAAACATAGGTAGCAAAAAGATCTATTTGGATCCAATTTTTTCTAATTTGAAGAAAAGATTGAATATCTTTAATTACATTAATTTGAATTTATTTGTATTCACTTGGATCCGATTTGATTGTGCCATTTTTCTGATTCATTCCCCCCCCCCCAATGATTTTTAAAAAATTTATCATCGAATTTATTAATTACTGTCGAAAATTATCGCATCTTCTGCATTTTTACGATAAATGCGATATTTTCGACTTTTCTCCTTTTTTATTTAAATAAAAAAGAAGAAAATTTTTAGGCAATTTCTACCTTATCGTTGGCCGTTAAATTTTAAGTATTG
>FIZT01033578.1:0-24401 GCA_900065295.1 Paracoccus marginatus
ATCCCCCCACTCCAACCCCAGTAATGGGGTTGTAAACGCTCAAAATTCATTATTTTTTACTCCGAGCAGGGGTGGTCCAAAAATTTTGAAATTATCACAGAAAATATTCAATGGATAGGTGTACATGTGAGAATTTTTTCAAAATTTTCCCCTCCCATTTGGAGAGGTTTTGAGGGGGTTGAAAATTTCAAAAATTCGTAGAAAAACAAAAGGGGGGAGTCATGGCTGAACTTATTTTAAAAAATTCAGTCATACTGTGAAATATATAATTATATTTTTTCAGATCCCCTTAGGGGGCTGAAGCATGGTCAAAAAAAATTGCAAAAAATGCCAAGTAATAGAATTTTGATTTCGGGCTTGTAGAAAAACACGAGAAGCTCCCACGACAAAAATTTGAGCTCCCAAAGTCAACTTGGGGTTGAGCCACGGGAGTTCAAAATTTGAAAAATGGGTGATTTTTCGAAATTCAACCCCCCACAGCTCCCCCCAAGTTTACTTCAGGATGCCAAATTTTGGTTTTGGGGGTTCCTCGTGTTGCTAAGTTATTGCGTCAGGAAAGAAATGTAAAAATGGATAAATAGATAAATAAAATAGGCCAAGAAAAATACTTAATGTGTGCCATAGGGAAATTTTTTTCAAAAATTTCAGATTTTGATCACAATTTCAGATCGATTTAAAACACTTCTCGATGTGCGTGCGGTAAACATCCGAAGCATTCAAAATGTAAGGTTACCTCTGGTCACACATTATCCATACTTGAACAAATTATTACACGGTTCAGTAAGTTTTCAATGTTTGACGCCAAGTGAAGATAAATTGTGATTGTCTTGCGTAAATGCGTGCCATTTTTATACTATCTCATCTATACATAGAATATGACATTTATAACCTCATACCTACAGTGCCTATCCTAATTTTATAGAATTTAATTTTCATCGAGCGATGCGCTAAAAAAATATACGTTTTTACAAAACACGTGTTTAAAAAAAAAAATTACTGAGTAAATAATCATCGATCAATCACTTACACCTACTTGGGCAATATTGCAAAAATGTATAAAAACCTACAAATAAGGTAACCTCTATACGATGACAAAATTTCAGCTTTTATTCGTCTCAAAAGTTACGATGACATTTACACCGTACTTCTTCCGTTAAAGGTAAAAAAAAAAGTGGTACTTTGGTAATAGTCACGTATAGAAGGTGCACTCAGGGTCAAAGGTGAATAGTAACGATCGATCGTTGTTACGTCTGCATGTACATCCGTACAGTTCATCTGCCTTATCTCATACACTTCAACCGGGTGCATACAGATTTCCCTTTCACACAGCCGATCCCGAGGAGGTAAATAAGAGCAACGCGTTCCCCTCCCCATATACTCGTGCTTTATAAAGCAAGTACCACAATAAATACTTAAATAGTATACACATTGTCGGTGGTCCGTTCCAGCAAACTTGGTGTTCGGGTATTCGATTTTTTTTTTTTTAAAGAATAATTCCATTAAAAATGGCGCATTTTTTCGTTTTGGTAAGTATCGTGCGTACAGTGCCGAATTTGAATTTTATTATTTCGCGATATTTTTCGAGATTGTGTTGATTTTTTGTAATTTTTTCATTTATTGTGTTATGTGAATTGGTTCAAGATTTCAGTTTTGTTTTGTTTCGTTTCGTTTTGTAATTTTTCCAACAAATTTTTTCCACGTGCGAACATTCTCATTTTATATTTTTTAGTGTTCAGTTTGTAATGTTTTGTACATTTGTTCGCGAAATGAATTCACATCGAAGGACTAACCATATTTCGTATTTGTATCGGTATTTTTATTCTTATTATTGATTTTTATAGTGTTTAAAAATTTTCTTTTTTTTATTCTTTAATCAAAATGCAGAATTGAATTATCTGCTCTTAAAATTGCATGGCTTGAAAAATTTGGTGATGTTAATGAGATAGCTACCTACAAACAGAGTTGAAAAAAAGAAAAAAAGATCAAATCACAGTTTTTTCATGTTTAAATGTTTGAAAATAATTAAGTATTATGAATAGGTAAATTCAAAATACCATTCAACTGAAGAAGAATTTTTTTTCAATGCTGAAAGTATCATCTATGTACTTGATTTAGGTACATAATATTTTCCTTAAAAAAAAAGTGAAAAATTTTTCAAAAAAGTTCAAAATTAGTAGGTACCCATTTACTCAATAAACTTTATTTACTGAATTATGCTCGAAGGCACACACTTTTCAGCATCTTTTCTTTAACGAATTTAAAAAATGAAAAATTCCAAAATTCAACGTTACGAAAAATAACTTCAGAGAGTCAAAATTGTTAATCAGATACCTACTAACGTACAAAAACCTTCTCAAAATGAATTCTGCATTTTTTTCAGGAGACCAAAAAGTGATCATTTCTCATCTCGTGAGTCACCCAAACAAATTCGCAATCACACTTTTTCTTTCAATTTTCCAAAAAACCAAGAATATACATTTTTCTACCCCAATGTGCTTTAAAAAATACTCCTCGAGTAACCTACCCGCCCTCCAAAAAAAAGATACGAAACAGAACAAAACACGTCACTCTTAAACGCGTACCTAATTCGAAATTAAAACCAAAAAAATCACCCGGCTTTGCGCTTCGTTCTGTTCACAGACCGTCCTCGCTTCCCTATTGGTATCGATAAACGCTGACGCCGCATTAGGCGGTGGCTACAGCCGCGGTGGCTCATTCGGCGGCGGATACTCCAGCGGCGGAGGCTACCCGAGCAGCGGCGGAGGCTACCCAAGCAGCGGTGGCGGATACTCTAGCGGAGGCGGTTACTCCAGCGGAGGCGGTTACTCCAGCGGAGGCGGTTACTCCAGCGGAGGCGGTTACTCTAGCGGAGGATCCTACGTCCCAGTGCCGGTAGGACCTTCGACCTACGAAGGACAATACGTCGACCAACAGCTCTTGGAACAAATCCGTCAATTGCTTTTGAAAGAAGAAGCCAGCTCAGGCTCGTCCGGTGGTTACCCAAGTTCGCCAAGCTCATCGTACGGTGCTCCATCTTCGTCGTACGGCGCTCCTTCGTCTTCGTACGGCGCCCCATCGTCCAGCTACGGAGCTCCATCCGGCGGCGGATGGTCTTCCCGCGTTGTCGGAATCGATCTCGAAGGTGTCAAGCCAGCCATTCAAATTGCTCAATACCACCAAAGCGCGGGCAGCAGCGGCGGATACCCGTCTTCCTCGTACGGTGCTCCGGCCAGACCATCGAGCTCGTACGGCGCTCCATCGTCCTACTAATTCCCATCATCGTATACTCCCTGAATCGAAATCTCTTTCTTGGAATTTATCTAAAATATGCATTTATGTAACATAAAATTTATAATTTTAAATTTTGTTCGCGATTTTTCTCCGCCGAGAAAATCGAAGTGTCGATCGGAACGCAAGCAAAAAGTTAGCATGTAAATGTTTCATTTTTTTTTTTGTAAATATGACTGAGTATGTTATTGGATTTTTTTCAAATCGTTAAAGAGCCGATCTGCGAGCTCTTTTTGTTTTCATCTATGCATATTACGTATTCGACGTTCAAAATCCAACGTTTTTTTTTTTTTTTATTACTTGTTGTAAATAAACGAAAAATTTTTGTAAGTTACCAATAAATTATAAGTTTTTATTGATTCTTTTAATTCTATTGTTGTTTTCATACTAGGGTGTGCTATAATAAAGAATTTCTATGTGCATGTACCCATACAACCTACCTATTTACCATGACAATCGTGAAAACAAATTTTAAATAAGAAAATATATCATTTTTTGGTTCTTGCAAGTACAACTTTTTTGTTTGTTTGAAAATTACACTCACTTATTAGCAAGGTAATCCTGGTAATTTGTACATTAGTTAAGCAATTTTCTACTTTTTTAATAAAAGAGGAAGTCATCATTAAAATTTACTTATCTCTTCTGCAACATTTTGATTAAAAAAATTAAAACAAAAAGATTAAAACGATTCCGAAATATTGAATAAATTATTGCAATTACCTGCTTGAAAAAAGTAATCTTGTCAGCGATGATATATTAGTCATCTCTCATTTAATTTCGTAGCTTATTACACGAATATTATTTTAAAAATTCGGCGGTCAATTTACCTACGTTTTTTCCCCATTCATTACCATATTCACCATGTTACGTTCTGCAAAACTTTTGCAATGCTCCATAATAAACCTAGATATTATGAGAAAAAATGCATCATGTAGGAGCACCCAAGTCCCATATTCAGATATTACAACGAATTTATCAATTTAATCCCGCGCGAATACAGCTTCGATGGTGGTATTAACCTATGACGTAATAATAACAGCTAAAATCATGTTATGTTTCCTAATCCGTCAACGCAGCGTCAGTTACCTATTTAATGAGAATGCATTTCAATAGGTATATATGCACAATCCGAATCGAAGCTGCAATCGAAGGAGTAATTTGCTCTAGTGATTTTCGGAAACAATATGGATGAATAAAACAGCAGGAGATAAGTGTCACTGGATTGTGGCACCAGCACCGGCGAAAATTACATAATTTCTAGGTATTAATACGCTATGCTTATATTCGATTTATTTGATTGGTACCTAATAAAACGAATTACAATTACTTAATTCTATAGGTAATATTAACGACGATACTATAGGCGATCCAAAAGCTGGTACATATAACCACCCGATATTATTCTGAAAATTTAGGCATTTAAATTTTTGAATTGAGAAATTTTCATGCTTTAAAAATGGAATAGAAATAGGTAATGACAAATGTTTATCGCGTGTACGGTACATGATTACACTTTTAACACACGTTAAACATCTCGTTTAATGACATAATCTCTCGGTGATGAACCACGATGATCCGCGTTAGCGAAAGAATGATAATGCCGATTGGGTAATTTGTCAAATTCATAAACGTGTGGTGTTTTTTTTTTTTTTATGAAATATCGTTTCACATTATTTTGTATTGATGTGCTGTAACACATCGTCTTCAGTCCAACTTTCATCATTTCAAACAACTTTTTCAATTTTCTTCTTTATTGAGAAATACTTACTCTCGTATGTACGTGGGTTGCGAATAATCTTACACGGACAATTGAGCCAGTCTGTTGGATTCTATGGTGATTAGATGTACTCATCATTTTATAATAATTTATGTAGAAGTATGCGTGTTACTATACGTATAGCTACTATTTTGTAAACGGTCAGTTATTTTAGAAGACATAAACTGCGAATCCAGCAATGGAAAGAAAATGCAATGAGATCTCATGATTAACCATAAAGACGGATTGAAAACACTGATAAAGCAAAAGCGAATTCATATACCTACAATTATGGTACTTTTCCTAAAATCGCAATTGAATTTTATTATAATAAAAAATAGGGCGAGTAAAAAAAAAAGTGTAAGTATGAAAATTATAACACATGCGAAAATTACGCAAACGCAATGAACACGGAACTGGTATTATTCGTTAACTTTGACAGAATAAATTAATGATTTTATAAGAAAAATTCAAATCTCCAAGTCGAGCATAACACGACACAGAAACGTGAAGTTTACTTAGCAACGTGCGCACAAAATGAAGATCTAGGAATGCAGGTAGGCATAGGGACGCAGTAAGTTAAGTACCTATGTTTTTTTTAACTCACGAAGACGAATTATATCGTCGTTTTGAAAGCCTAAGCCTTAAGTTCACTCTTCGGTCACATAAATAACCAGAGCAGGAGGCTGAAAAGTCAGTAAAATGTATTGAAGTGCCCCTCATCAGTGGAAAAATCTCGAATGTATATAAAACAATAAAATTATCTAATTCAGTTTCATAACACCACGAGTACCTAGTTTTTTCATTTTTATGACTTACCATTATTACCTGGCTACCTAACCTACTAACTTACTGTATTCTTAATACATTTTGTATCAAATTACGTTTAAATTTCCATTTACCGAGTTAATTAACATTTGTATATTGTGTGAGCTAACACCTTTAATACTTAAAAAATTGTCTCAAGAGTATAGAAGGAGATAAACGTACGTAGAATGTAGGTGTGCGAGTAACACAACAATTGCCTTACACATACATACAATATTATTATTGCGTTATCGAATCAATAATAATACAAATGTATCGTACCAAACAAATATTATTACATCACGATACTGGATACGACATTTGCGTTAATTTAATAATCGAGTGACCCACATCGCGGTAATATTTAAATGACTTTTTAATAATCTTATGTAAAATATGGTTCGTGAAAAGACCATTATAAAAAAAGAAAATGAAAATTCACGGCACTAAACTAAAAAGAAACTTGTTGATTAAATAAAACTAAGTATTAGTAAATTGAATAGGTATGTTTGTATTCGTTCGTCACCTTTCAAGACTATATTGTACGTACATGTACGTACGGTAGGTGGTCAAGCAGTATAATTGTATTATAGATATGGCTCGCTACAGGTTGTTATAATATCACAAACGTAGTCCGAGATACTAATTTGTTAAAGAATAGGCTGACATTTAAACCATGAATTTCAATTTTATATCAAGTAGGTACGAGTAAAGGTACAAATATCGTGAAATATTGGGTATGGGTACCAACTCGACTAATTTCAAAGTTTTGAAAAACAAATGCATAGATTAAAAACACGTGAATGATGCTCGTTAAAGATCATATTCTACGAGCGTTGAGAAAAATAAAGAGTCGGTATCTATCTACTTAATTAGTCGATTCAAATGGTCATTTTACTTGTACAAACGTTTCGTTCCGTTTGCTATGCGATGTCTATGACGAAAGTGCCTCAATAAACTATCACCTTGGTAAAAACACTGACCCACTGATGAAAAGCCCTCTGGAAATTAGTAATGCTTTTTTCAATTTTGAACTTGAACTAGTGAAAGAATTACTATTGAAAAGTATTTAATTCGCCTTTGCACTTAAAGAGCCAATATAGGTACATACAAAAAAGAAAAAGATTTTTAATTTCAATTCAATAGAACATGGTGAATATAGAGAAAAAATTAATAATTAAATCATCACGATTAAAAATATCGTGACCTCCGTAGGTGGTAAAAAAAAACAATTTCAAAAAATACTTTACAAAATTATGTATATACAAATGAAATTAGGAAATAATCACTGACTTTCTCTGATGGTTGATAATATTCGGTCATCCTAATATCACTTTTATCAAAATTACCAGAGTGTTGAGAACAATCAGAGGTACTGCAAAATGAAAGAAAATCAAGTTTGTACAACTGTCGACAGCACAGTAACAATATCACTGTTGTTTATAACATTTTCAACCATATAACAAACTTACTTCTCATAACAGTACGGATTGATCTTATTAAATTCAGAATGTTGGACTTTACGGACGGCTGATCTCCAAAACCTTGATGATTTGCTGTAGTGGACCAACCAACTGCAATATAAATTATTTCCTCGTTGAAGTTCAATCAATTTCACGGTGTTTGGTGATTAAGTTACATTTACAAACAAGAACTTACTTTTTGCCAAGAACCGTTCTTCGTGTAGAACACATACCGCGTTCAAAAATAAAATTGATGCCTCAAGAATGTTCCACAGAGTGATAGCCATTTTGAATACTATTGTTAGAGTGGTTTAGAAAATTTCAGAATTCTTCAATTTAAACTAAAATGCTCACATTTTATGACAAATTGAATCTGAATTCGCACAAATTTCTAAATTATTACGTGTAGAGTGTTATCAGTTATCACCCGCCGTACCTATCACTCTTCGTTGTTTACTGTTTGTTGCGTTTTGAGCGTTTCTGGTGATTAAAATGATAACTATATCGTACGTAGTTGGCTAAAAAGTAAAGTAAAAACAGGTAAAAACTCACAACTTTGAACTTTCGCGGTGGACGATGGGGTGCTGAATTGAATACATGGATTTCCATTTCCACTTTCCAGGTAATTCCAGATCCAGATAATTCAAAATTTTAATAATATACCTAGGTAGGTAGTAGATACCGAAAAATTCAAACATGAGAAAAGATTGGTAGAACAAATAATAATGGAATGTTGCAAATTGCAATAATTTGATCCGCGAGAATCAGTCAAAATATAATTTTTATTGTTATGGTTACCGTAAACTTAACTAAGTACATAATTTTCAACTAAACACCTTGTAAAAAAATTGACAAAATATTTAATAAGTACCTGCTGAAATGAGATTACAACACAACGCACAGCTGCGAACACAACATATTTTTTAAAAATTACTTAATATAAATACTGCACAGTATCGAATATTCTACCAACATGTATAGTGACAAATTCACAGCCTATGTGAATAAAATAAAAAATTCTAAAAATTAGAATATCTTATTTCTTCAATAAATTAAAAAAGTGAGTGACGTTAGAAGTTTGAGCGAAAGAATTAGATATTAGAAATAACTACTCAACTTATGTATAAAAAGTTAAAACCGAAGTTTGATTTCCCCTGACTAACAAAAACGGAGGCATGCCTTGAGTTAGTGCCTCTAACCATGACATGTATAAGGCAGCTGATATCACAGATTTGCGAGGAATTGGCAGTGTCCTAAAAAATAAATATACCATAAAGAAATGCAATTTAAAAAAGGAACATATTATCAAACAAATTTACGCACATTACTATTAAATTAGCATCTTGAGAATGTTCTAGTAAAAGTTCTCTAAGTCTTAAATGACGATTAGTTTTGTCTTGCATTGTCGATAAATCAGGTTCTGAGATAACAATTTCTACAAAACAAGCGAAATAAATTTCATAACATCAAGTATCGAATTCAAGTACATAATTAGAAAATTTAATTGAAAAATTACTTTCATCTGAAGGTAAATCGTTTGTTTTTGATACAAAATCTTTGATCAAACTTTCATAAAAAAGATTAGTTTCTTCTTGAGGTTTTTTCATGAGCCCAGTAAAAATAGTCAAGTCCGAATAGTCAATGCGAAACTTAGACAACAGGCTGGCCATACTGCAAAATAAGTAATTATTATAAAAATGATTCGAATAAGTCTGTAATTAAAAATTAAAATTTATATAGGTACTTTTTTGAACGGTAGGTACTCACTTTCGTTGTTCAAATTCCAACGTATCGTTATTTGCCGATAAAGCAAAAACTCTTAATTTACAACTAGACCAACTTCTTCTCGTACTAATTATATAAGGCAATAAAAGCGTCAATCCTACAACACATGTGTTCGGCATAGTGTTTCACATAAAAAGCAAATAACATGACATGATAATGAATCATTTAGAGAAATAAAAACATTCATATGGGAACATAAAAAATTAAATCTAGCCGCGTAAGTACATAGGTGCAGCAAAGAGGAAGCACACTTCATTTTTTGTTAAATAAGCAGTACAGATGATTTTTGTCAATGAAATTAGATAGTTTACTGAACTGTTATAGAACATTTTCACTTAAAAAGTGTACTCACCACCGTCGTCGTAAAGCCACCAAACATCGATAGTTCCTTTTTTCTGCTTGCCTTGAAACTGAGTAACTCTGCTCACCATGTCACCGGATAACTCCATACCATCTTTGTAACTACGGAGAAAATAAATCTATAACATTTTACTTAACTCCTACCACGTATAAATTTCTTTAAAAAAATAGCTAACCGATAAATATCGTTTGTTGTAATATCTTCAAAGCTATCATTGATTTCGGAAAAATTCAAATCACCATTTTTGCGCTTTTTTACACTATCGCCATTAACTTTCACTGTTTCAGGCCCTTCATCATCTAAAAATTAATCCGTCTTTAAAATCGCATTCACAAGTAATAACGAAACAGCCAAAAACAATTACTGACCTATCCGTTGATTGACATCATTGAAATCGTATTTTGTGGCGGTGATATTTTTTGAAATTTGATCTTGATTCACTTTCAAATGAGAAAAATCCAATCCAGCTTTAACTCGTAAAATACAAACTGCTATGTGACTATCCAATGCTTTACTGAAAAATTGTTAAGTAAATTACCACTTTATATCGTTAAATAAGCGTACCTACAATCAAGTAAATAGCGACGTACTGTATGGTATTAAAATACATATCCAAATCTTTTTTAGAACTCGTTGTCCAATTACTTTTATACCCCATAAGTAATACGTTAGGTCGTAATTTGCCAAGGCCGGTAGCCTGCATAAGAGATTTGGCACCGTCTTCGAATGAAATTTCGTCGACTTGAGCATAAAAAGCTTTAATTCTATGAAATTTCAACCAGTTACGCGCTTTCGTAGTCAACTCTCTTTGTTCATTTTGAGGTACGTGATTCTGCAAATTCATACTTTCGTTAAAGGAATAAACGATTTTTCATTAAAATGAATTACCAGAGTCTAACGAATCACCTCATGAATATGTCCACATATCATCAGCGACAAATGTTTGGTAATGAGACGAGCAAAAGTTACCAGCGGAGGTCGGTGGGATGGTAAACCGGACAATACCAGAATTTGCGGTCTATAATTTTTTACATGATCAGCAACCGAGTTCAAAGCATGAACGCTCAATAAGGCGTTATTGTACATTTGTGCTTGTGTGCTCGAACCCCAATTCACATCTATAACATGGATTGGATACATTCGATAATATTCGGTTGAAGAATTACGTACAACAGAGCGCATTAAAAATACAAACCTGGTTTTTGATAGGTGATAAATAAATAAATACCGAGTACTACTAACACGGTTATTAAAGCTGTTACCCAATTGATTAGGAACATGATGCATAAGCATAA
This sequence comes from Paracoccus marginatus, assembly GCA_900065295.1. Classification (NCBI taxonomy): domain Eukaryota; kingdom Metazoa; phylum Arthropoda; class Insecta; order Hemiptera; family Pseudococcidae; genus Paracoccus; species Paracoccus marginatus. The sequence goes on from FIZT01033578.1 coordinate 10,756, forward strand.
AATTGAACCGAATAAACTAATCCACATGTTGTATTTCTGTAAAAAATAAATTCCAATTTAAGTTTTCAGCGCGATAAATAATTATTCAGGTATTTTATATAAGCAGGTATATATTGTAATAACGTTGAAGGTGGCATGATAAAATAAAATTAAAATTAAAAAATTTTCATCGATGAAAATTTTAAAAATTGCCAACAGTTTACTTATTCTTTTGAACGTAAATTTTGAATAAAAAATCAGACGACATAGGTAATTGCATTATCCGAAATAAATGCATATTTTTTTCTACCATCACTTATCTCTTAATAATGTGATGTATAATGTTTCAAAATTACTCATGATCGGTTCTTATCTAATTGATAACCTCCCATAAAATTTTCCCATGCAATGACAGAATGACGCCACGTGTTCAAAACTAAACCTCCAAATTTTGTTGAAATTCTATCTCTTTATCGTTTAAAATTTCAGAAGGTAAATTTACCTTAAAAATGATACATATCGCGAAAATGAAAAATATTCATATTTTATACCTTGAAAGTTGGCCTCCATCCAATCGGCTGAATCAAAGAAATATGAAATGTTCCAAAATTTATGACCGCATACGCAGCTAACAGAAGTATGGATACGATAGGAGCCAAACTGTTCATCTCGCCTGGAGAAACGCAGGATGTATTAAATTCAGAATTAAAAATATATAATACCTAATGTAGGTATATTAGTATCCAAAATAACGTTGACTCATTTACCAAATAGTAACGATATGGATCCAACGATGATAATCAATGAGTAAACTTCCACATTAGTGGTGAGAATAAAATTGAAACGACATAATTTCGGATACAATTTATCTGTTGAAAGTATTTTAAACGAAACAACAGCCGTTCTGCAGTTGACGAAGATACAGTACAGCGTTGCTAGAATGGTAGCGGCATTTATTACTTCCTTCACGACGACATTTCTTTCTACGATCTGCAAAACATAACAATATAAATTGTCAAATTGAACGGTGTTTCAGAATTACACCACTTATCGTAACCTATAATACGACGATGATGAATCGTTTCCCAAAACTTTACGAATTTTACGGTGAAAAAAATCAATAGATAATTTTAAATATCGAATTGAATAATGCCAAAACTTGAGTGCTTGAGCACTTGAAAACCTTCGAGCACCGCGGTTTTAATATGCTTCAAGTAAATGAATTTAGATACACTTACGTTGTAGGAATACGCAGGTTTTTGTTGACAAACATAATCGGAGCAAAAAACAGAAACGTTTGATTTAACAGAAGATACACTCAAATCAATAGTTGGTGTGACTGTTCCAGAAACTATGACAGCTGTGGCTGAATAAACTATGACACCAATAATTACAGATAGTATTGTTCCCTTAGGTATTGTTCTCAATGGATCCTGAAATTACAATAAAATACGTCAATTTAGTCCTCGATTATTTCAAAACTATAACAACACAAGTTTGAGTCTTTTTAAAATTACCTTTAGACGACCAGACCCGTTAACTCCTCCCAAAAATTCGGCAAAAGCAGGATAAAAATATGCAAAGAAAAGAAATAAGTTCAACTCAACCTCGTGTCTTTCAGAGTATTCAGAAAGTAGGTTGTTTTCGATTCTTGAAACTGAAAAAAAAAGAGAAAAGAAATTAATAATTGTCAAATTTTAAAACATTATTTAAAAATTGTTACCATTAAAAGGAGCAACTTCAAGAGTATTATGTATTCCAAAACTGAAGCTTGTTACAAAATACACAAACGCTGCAGCAACGAAAGCGAATAGTAAATTGCGAATCTACATACATATAAAAACGTGAAATGGTAGAGAATTACTACAGGAAATTGGAAAAAAAAATTAAGCGAAATCAACGATCGGTACCTTAATGCAAAAAAATGAACATCGAGTGCAGAAGAATGAAATTGCCACCGTAAGTGTAACCAGTAAAAAAAGAAAAAAAGAGAAATATCGAGCGTCTCGGATTCCACAGTCGAACAAACAGCATCCGAATACATCTCTGAGATATTCCGTTAAGCCTAAAATGTACATTGAGCATAAACCGACGTTTTCAATGAGTAAAACTACGCCAATTGGAATTCCAAATTCTGGACCAAGTGAACGGGACATCATTGCATACGTTCCTCCTATGAAAAATAAAGACGAACTGTTACAGCCTACTCGTTTCAGACAATACAATATAACAATACTTATTGAAAAACATGAATTACCTTCTTTAATGAATCCATTTGTACTGATGGCACAAACTGACAGTGCTGTTATGATACTGACTACACCTCCGAATGACACTAATAAAATGCTGTTCGCTGAAAGAATAAATACTCACAGGCTTACATTGAATTTCTTTCATATTATAAGTAAAATAGGAGACGGTAAATTGAAAACTTACCTAAACCAACTTCGGTTACGATCCATATATAACGTAAAAACAGAATTGCTCCAGAAATGCCAAATAAATTTGGAATCAAAACACCTTCTATCCATCCTAATTCCACCGAACACTGGGAATTGATGTGATGAGTATTCTTCGAGTAAGTGGCATTGTCTACTTCGTCAATTTCAGTTTGATGCTGCTGATGATAAGAAAATTTAGCAAGCCGGTTTTCATAACTATTTATGCACTTGAAAAACCTAGAAAAAAATTACCTTTGATTCGGAAACTGGGTTGTGAAGATCTTCTAGAGTTGGCCGGTAAGCTGCTTGAATAGACATTATGTGCCGGTAATTATCCAACCTGGGTAGAGCCTCTCTGGTGAAATATTTGGAACTCCTGGCATGATTTTCTTTTTCGCTTTCTTCCTGGCATAGTTTTATTCCATCTTCATTTTTATTCGGCTGCACTGTTTCTACATAGAACCGAGTGCACTTGATTTTGGATAATTCAACATTTTCTGCGTCCATATTGTAGAAGTTCGAACTGGAGTCTCAAAATATAATTTATGATCAATTTCAGTCAACTCTAACTAAATGCCATCGTAACTCGATTGAACAAAGTGCACTATTCGGTGAACAGCACTACAGCTCACAGCACAGCAATCAGCATACTGAACTGATTTACTCATTACTGTTACTGAACTGAATTCACAGCGATACTACCTACACCGCAAACCTACCACACACTTGCGATGTGTGATGTACTGAAGTAAAGTATGTTGTGTTGGTGAAAACAGCTGAAGGGTGCTCCTACGGTGATGTCGGTGAAGAAAATAATATACTTCGCGAGTTCACGAACTACATACCTAATTGAAAATTATCATTATAATTTTTTGCAATTTCATCATTAAAATATCTTTGTTTTGCACCGTTCTGGTGACAACAAAAATTAGGAATATTTATGATGATTACAAGATTAGTTACCACGAAATTCACGACTCGGTTTCACTATAGTTTCACCACGTACCGTGGACGTGGAGTCGCGACCCTCGCGACTCGCGAGGCTCAGAATCTAGACGAGTATTGGTATTGGCTGAGAGCCCGGGTAAGAGGAAAGGAGGGAAAAGAAACGCGCGAAAATTCAACTTTCAACTTATCAGTTACTTGCTTATCAACAAGTGTTCTTGAATGTGAGTTGTCTTGTCTATTGTCTAGCCCTAGTCGGAAGTGAATAATTATGAAAAAATAGTAGTTGGAGTTGCTTGTTGCTATGTTCCCGAGTCAATAAATCATCTGGCTCCTGAAAATCAGAGAAATTTACTTTCTGATAATGGATTTATCTTTGGATTCGCTTACAGGTAAGTTTACATAGCTACATCTCAAAGTTAAGACATTTATGTTTAAGTAAACATGTGATACTCGTAAACTAATACTTATTAACCCTCAAAAATAATTTCATTTGTTATAAGATTTATTTGAAGAATATGTTATTGAGAACCACTTTAACGATCTGGTAGAAGTAATGAAGAAAGAAGATCCCGAAAAACATTACGGAGTTGTAATCAAGTATTACTACTTTACTTACACATAGCATTTATTCATTAACTTTTTTTGAAGTCAATTTTTGGACCTTTTTCCTACAAACGAACTCATTAATTTCAGTTTTATCATCTTATTCGAAAAATGTATCGAACTTGGTCACGGCATTTTATCAAATGCCATTCCTTTGGTACCGAAATTGGATCACAAATTAGTCACTGCTCAACGAATAGTGATGCAAAGAGTAGATGAAGACGAAAAAGAAAATCTGATAGTAAAAACAAAAGTGCATGTTCGCATGACAGGTACATAGTTCTTTTCGTGATTCCTTTTCAGTTTTGTATTTTGAAATATTCTTTTTAATTTTCCAAATTTCAGGTTTACCTGCGTGTCCCGAATTACACCGAACAAGTTTCCCTCGAAATAGAGATGTTGGAAGTTTTTTAAGAGTTTCTGGCACCGTTACAAGGGTTACAGCTCCAAAAATGTTGGAGTATAAACGAGATTATTCGTGTTCAAAATGCAAAAAAGTTTTTCGTATTCAGGTAATTTATTGTTGCATCTATTCGCATCTTTATTGAAGAAAATGAATAATTCTTGCATTCTTAATTTTTGTAGGCTGAGTACGAACAGTATTACACATTGAAGCCGCCCCCAAAGTGTCCAAACTCAGAAAGTTGTCCCGGAACTAATTTTACCCCTGTAAAAGTAGTTAATCAATTGAACTATAAAGACTATCAAGAAATAAAAATCCAAGTAAAGCAATTCGTGCTTGAATATAGTTTATGCGAATTAATACCATTATATTTTTTTATCGTCTGAAATAATTATATTAATTTATAGGAACAAGTCAGTAAACTGAGCGTTGGTACTGTACCTCAATCAATGTGGGCTACTTTGGAAGATGATTTGGTAGACTCATGTAAACCGGGCGACGATGTCGTTATTTGGTGAGATGAACTTCATAAAAATTTTCAATTTATTTTGTTAAAAATTTATGAACGTTTACGTCGACAGTGGAACTGTAATGAGGCGTTGGAAACCCTCTTTAGCGGTTGGAAGCCGAGGAGATATTGAAGTGTGCCTTCGAGTTAGCCACTTATCAGTTATGAACGATCAAAAAACTTTGGTATTAGTCACCAATGAAACAATATCACAGTTTCAACAATTTTGGACGGATCATGCGAATAATCCCCTTATGGCTCGCGATTTAATCGTTGCTTCGATATGTCCTCAAGTATATCGGTGTATTTCTAAATAAATGAACACAAATTTATGAATTTAAAGAAAGATTATACCTAATTAAAGATATTAATTTGACAGGTTTTCGGATTGTACCTTGTGAAATTAGCTGTGAGTATAGTGTTAGCAGGTGGCGTTGGTAAACAAGAATCGTTGAGTTGTCGTCTAAGAGGCGAACCTCATTTACTTTTAGTTGGGGATCCAGGTACAGGCAAATCTCATATAATAAGGTTTGCCTCGAAAGTGTGCTCTCGTTCTGTCCACACAACCGGGATAGGTTCAACTTCTGCTGGTCTCACGGTTTCCGCTGTTCATGTAAATTTGCTCATAAAATGTATTTATTTCTGCTTTGCATCATTACTATGTGAGATTTTTTTTGAAGGAGCATGGTGAGTGGCAGTTAGAAGCTGGAGCTTTAGTTTTGGCAGATGGCGGAATTTGTTGCATCGATGAATTCAATTCCATTCGTGAACACGATAGAACAACAATTCATGAAGCTATGGAACAGCAGACAATTAGCGTGGCCAAAGTAAGTGAGACCACACTGGGTATTCGTTGCAAAAAAAATCATCATAACGAATTGTCAACAGGCTGGAGTTGTTTGTAAACTGAATACGCGCTGTAGTATTATCGCAGCTACCAATCCTAAAGGCCATTACGATCCTAGTATTCCTTTAAGCGTGAATATATCCATAGCCAGCCCTCTATTAAGTAGATTTGACTTGGTCTTGATATTATTGGACTCCAAAAATGAGGCATGGGACAAGTAAGATAAACTACGTAACTTATTATTTTTGCTACTAATTTCGATTGTATCGTTATTCTATTTCATTTTAGAATTTTGTCGAATTTTATTTTGCTCGGGAAAAAGCCCTATAAAGAAAACGAAAATACTTCACTATGGAGTATAGAAAAACTTCAAGAGTACTTTTGTGTTGTCAAGACTTTGAATCCAAAATTGACCCCGGATGCGAACGCAATATTGTGCTCTTATTATCAAGCGCAAAGGAAAGCAGATAGCAGAAATGCCGCCAGGACTACTGTCAGATTACTGGAAAGTCTTATTAGGTACCATATTTGAACATTTTATTTCACACGAAGAAAATGTTCATTTCAGTATGATTATAATCAAATGAAATTTTTTTATTCAGGCTATCACAAGGCCATGCTCGCATCATGTTCCGTGAGGAAGTTTTAATTCAAGATGCTGTAATAGCGATATCATTGGTGGAGTCGTCGATGGTAGAAACTACTTTAATCGGAGAAGTAGACACTTTACACACCACTTTTCCAGCTGATCCATTGCTCGAGTACAAAAAACAAGGTGAATATCTCGTTATTATTACAAAGCATTCGTATTTTTTTCTACCTAAACACCTCTTCAGTGACGTCAATAAGTAAGACGTCATTGAAATGAGAAAACAGCATTCTTATTTTCGTAGTAGTAAATTAAAATACAGCAATACATTTATTGAAATTTCTTCACGTCATTTTTGGTTTTAAAAATCTAATTGTGATATATTTTTACTTGCTTATTTTCAAAAATTTTCCCCCAATTAATGTTGATCTCATTTGTTCATAGCTCGATCAATTTTGCAAAAACTGGGATTGAATGACCTTTTACAGAAAGAACTCCATCACATAGATCAACTTCTTGCCAACGCTTCTCAACCACCTCCGGAGACGGACAGAAATAACGAAAAAATTCCACCTCCGGCGCCATTCAAAACGAACGAAAAATTAACCACTATTCTTACAAATATTCGCAAAAACAAAGACCGCGCAATTTTTGATAGTTTGATGCATTGTCGACCAGCGAAAAAATCGAAAACACGAACAACCAAAACTAATAACGGACAAAATGCTGATGAAAATATAAAAGAGGATAATCACTCGACTCATTTCAACATTTCGGATTCAGATTCTGACGACTCGTCATCTGCCGTAAAGGCGAAACGTCCTAAGCCCAAGGCAAAAAGAAGAAATAGTATGAAAAGAAAAAGAACAAATTTAGAGTCGTCGGACGACAGTGATTTAAATGCAAATAATTTCAACGATGCTGATAACGACTTATTCAAAACGGTTCTCACTAGTCAAAAATCTGGTGACGTTGATGCCGATGGTTTTTTCAAAGATGTGAGTGAAACAAAAAATTCGAATGCGAAAGATCTATTTTCTAATATTTTCAACTGCCCAAACTCAGCTGCTGATCAATCGAATGAATCTCAATCCTTGCCTCTTTTTTCTGACTTCGTTGTCGCAAAAGAAACTCCAAACACAATCGAAGGAAGCAAATCAACTGTAGAGAGATCTTCTCCCTTTGAAGGCATGAAAAATGGAAATTCAACAAATTTGCGAAAACCATCAAATAAGGATAAGGCCGTCCCTGGTTGCAGCGGGATAAACAAATTCGTTCAAAGAAAGAATAAATCTAAAAATGATGATCACGATTTAGCTGATACTGACAGTGAATTATCGGACGTACCAGAAACGATGAATAATATTTCCAAAACGTTTAGTGTCATCTCTAACCAAATAAATGATTCACCTGCTTCAAATAACGTTTCTGTTGAAGTCAAAAAAACGAAAAAAATTTCCTCAGGAACGTTGAACAAATTACAAAAGTTTGCTTTTTGTCGAAAAACGACAGACGAAATAATCCCAACGGTATCATGCGACCAAGCAGTTCCTACTCAAAAGATCATTAACAATTCAAAGGAAGATTCGACTTGCTCACAAATTACCAGTGCTCAAGTCTCTGTTACCCAAAATACTCAAACGACAAGTAATTTTATATTTTCTACTGTTAATGATGATGATCTCGATGTATTAGATGATATTTAAACGTTCAAAATTTTCTATTTTTTTTTTTTTTTTATTTATAAACATGTCTACATAAATTTTCTTAAAATTTTAATTTCTCATTTTTTTTACTCCAACGATGGAAACTCAAGTAAAAACTACATCTCATGTGATGGTAAATTATGTAGATTTAAGTAAGTACATAAATCCAGTAGGTACCATTCCTATTGATTTACTTCATTCATCCCTAGAGTGTACTTCAACGTGACAACTCCATTATTTTTTTTAATGATACCTACGCAACATTGGTATCTACTTCATGTTTTCTTGAACATGGCAAATGGTTGTGTCGCACATTTCGGCACTATCATACCATTTGTATCTTATTTGTACTCCTAAAATATACCTTGAATATTTATGTAATAATACAGGCTTTTAGGTTGAATCGGGAACATGAGGTTACACAAAAATTTTATACAAAGAATACGAAAATATTATTCTGATTCCAAATCGGTCATTTTCTGGATGCATTTCTGGTTCAAAAACAGGATCAATGATTATCTCCTCTTCAGGTAGAAGTTTTCCTTTTGCTACCTCCAAAGTGGCTAAAAAAAGGAAAAGAGCCTGAAAAAATTGAATGTCTTCAATGAGAGAAGTTCAATGAAAAAATTAGTATTTGCTATTATGACGAAATTTTGTTTGTTCCTAGTTAGATAGGTAATCAGATTTTTTTCCAATTTTTATCAACTAAAGGTAGGGCTCTATAATATATTGGGTATGCTGAGCCGCCATTTTTGCGCTTAGAACACCCGATGAGTTCGGAAAAAATTAGTCGTAGCCTTGTGGGGTTGAATACAAACTCATCGGGCGTTCCAAGTCCAAAGATGGTGGCCCAGCATACCCAAACTAAAGGTATCTATTTTATGATGAAAAAACGTGTTTAACATTAATAAAAACACAATTCACTAATTATAATCGACTTTATTAGCTGCGTAATACGTATCAATGTATCATGCAGAGACCTACTGAAATTAATTGCATGCTTATAGGTAAAAAATAAAAATTAAATACTGCACTACGTCGCGTCGTGTACTTACCGCGTACATTATGTCCTTCATTACGAACGGTCAAACGTATAGTAAATAATGAGAAAAAATAATAGTGAACCAAAACTAAATATTTATCATGGCAAACGATTATAAAAACCGTCTGTTAATTGCAAAAAAAAGCAGAAGTATAAATGAGAACGAATTCCTGGTTACGTCTTTGAAGTTCGTTAATCGTACGATTACTGATAAAAATTTCAATGTTCACGGAACTGAGCTTCGAGAAACGTACATTATCTCAAACAAGTGCCTAAATAAATTGAGATTTCAAAATGCAATTGTGACATTGACGTGTAAGAAACTTATTCATTGTTTTTACTGTTAATTTACAGTAGGTTAAAGGTTACTTTAGTACCTACTTATTTGTTGGTTTTTATTGTGAGCATTTGCAACTTATCGTCTTTTCGGATGAACATTGTTTACATAGAAAGGTAATTAAGTATGTATAAAATGTATTCTGAGAACTCAAAAAAGAATGTACACTACCTATTTTTAGAAATTTGCAAACGCAACGTGCCGATTTCTTGATTTTTTTAATTTATTTATGCATACCTACATTGTTACTTTGATGTTTTGTGATTACTTGATTATATTTACTTACATAAACATATGCAATTGTGCATCTATTTCATTATTTCAATCGTTGCTTACCTACTAAAATAAATGTTCAGATTATTCAATTACCTATTTTTTGTTGTTTTTTTTCTCGCATAAGTTACTTACTTACATACTTGTGGCTTGTGGCCTTATGGAGGCATTTACAGTATTTAGACATGTTATAGGGCATACCTAAATTGTTCAAAATTCAAATGAGATATGAGCTAATAATACAACACGTAACATAGTAAAAAAAAAACAATACAATGCAGTTTCCCTCAAAAGTCAAAATTAGCAGTTACCTAATACCTATGTGGCTATGTTACCTATAGGTATAACCATTATAGGGTATGTATAACATAAAATCCACTTAGAAACCGGTTTCGCTCTTGTTATTCATCCCTTTCAGAAAAAGAATTTTAGTTCTTTTTGAAACATTTTTACTGTTATCAAGGGAATAGAGACTACAGAACATTTTCTACGTTGAAAAAATAAAATCATCAATTCAGCTGTGAAAGCAAAAATAATTCTGATCGCTGCATCACCGCTCAAGCTCAAACAGCAAACACCGAAGTGATGTTTCATAATTAATTTTTGTACGTTACCCTTGTTCCTTCTCGACGCAACTTCTTATACGACTAGTTCGTAGCGTGTATTTTGTGGTGGGGGATTTTCTTCGCCGAGCCTTACATATCTTTCCTTGATCTGACATTCGTGCTTTTATTTCTTTTTCGGTTGTGGAACAGGATTGTGCCGTCGATGTTTCCGGCCATATGTGATTTTTTTCGCATTTACGCGTACTCGTACTCACACGACTAATAGCCATATGGTCTCAAGACCTGGCAAAATGTGCACTTCAGTGTCGCGAATTTCAGTGAATTTTTCGGTGACTTTATTGACGTTTGTAAACTGAAAGTTATGTGATTTAGAAAAAAAAGTTCGTCACTCGGATAAGCTTTTTTCGGTACCTTATTCTACGTAATTTCGAATTATTCGCTTAAAATAATTATTTTCCGTAATATTTGTGCCCGATAAGTTCACCTTATATACGTTCACGTGTACTCTGTCGCGTGTTAATCTGGATACTTGACACATTACAGAGTTATTGAACCGACATGAATGCACTTCAGTTCGATTTACGATCAAGGGTAATCATGACGACTGATTGTTGATTTTTCTTCAAAAGTTTTGGCGGTAATTTGAGCTACCATGCGTTTTTGTCGAAAATATAATGGCATACGTCACTTACGCCTACCCAAAACGTCAAGATTCCGGCCATAAAATAAACGGAATCAGAAAAAACAATCACATAACACCGATCAAGCGAAGGCTATTTCATATAATTTGCGGTTTCTGCATCGGATTCATTATAGCTTACATGGTATCACCGCGAAATCGCCATCCATTACAAATGTGTAAACGTTCGTACCCTTCCAGTTGGGCCATCGATGGAGACGAACCAGCTGACACCATTACCACAGACAGTACCAACAATTCGTTACTTTTTGTCGGCGTCATGACTGCTCAAAAATACCTAGATACCAGAGCAGCAGCTGTTTATAGAACTTGGGCTAAAGAGATACCAGGCAAAGTGGCATTTTTCAGCTCCGCCGTTTCTGTCAAGCCGAAAGAATATCCGGATTTGCCATTGGTTGCTTTGAAAGGTGTCGACGATTCGTATCCTCCGCAAAAAAAAAGTTTCCTAATGTTGCAATACATGTGGGAACATTTCGGTGACAAGTACGAATGGTTTTTTCGAGCCGATGACGATTTATACATGAGACCCGATAAAATAGAAAATTTTCTAAGATCTATCGATAGCAGCAAACCGCATTTTATTGGACAAGCTGGAAGAGGCAAGCAGGAAGAGTTTGGATTATTGAGCCTAGAATATGACGAAAACTTTTGCATGGGAGGACCTGGAATTATAATGAGTCGAGAAACTTTACGAAGGGTCGCTCCTCACGTCAAGTACTGCCTACAGAATTTATACACCACGCATGAAGACGTTGAACTTGGCAGATGTGTTCATAAATTTGCTCAGATCCCTTGCACGTGGTCTTATGAGGTAACTTTGAATTTATATAGCAAGTATACTTACTTACTTTGTACGTTTATGAGTCCTCTTAATTGTCACCAAGCTACGTAGTATATTTTTACTACTTTATGTGAATGTGTCTGGGTCTTTTTAGTTTACTTTTTTTTTTTTAAAGCTTGCTTCTGTGCCAAAGTGTACGTTCGTGGTACTAGGTTAATTTTTATTGAATTATTCTACATTTTCTTACCTATCATAATATGTTGATGACTTGAAATGGCTCATTAACATTTCTTCATGCTTCATTAAGGGATACATCCAAATTCTTATTAATGGGTTACGTTGGTTTAATGATACCACTTATAAATCGGGACCTAACATGGTAAAACTCGCTAGCTTGGAAGGAAGCACTTTAAATTAGGTACATATGTGATAACGACTGAAAAAGCATCTAAAATCTAATGCCACTAACTGCTGGTCTTATCGAAATAATTTCAAGTGCAACTGTAACGATTTTTTAACCCACCCGTTGATCGATAATTCAGTTTTTTCTACTTATAATCTAGTTACATTTTTAATTAATGTAGGAAATGTAACTTTTCTGAGTATGTACCACTAAGCTATCCCTAAACCAGTCCACAGAAATCCTAAAATAGATCTTGTTTGTGTAGATCACGTATCTATCCATATGAGAAAATTGAAAGATTGCAACCAGGTCAACGTCGTCGTTGAGATAAAGGTCGAGGCTATTCGAAAGCTATTCTTATTTCTCTGTAGTTGCACGTATAGTTACTTTGTATCCTTACCTAGTATCAGTAATTCAGTATACTGTGATTTTCTTTTCCCTCAAAATTTAATTCCTAGAAATTGGTCGTGATTTTTGAGATACCTATTGGTGAAAAAGGTCGTAACCTACGGCGAAAAATTACTGTTGAAGGGTAACCGGAAATGTAAACAAAAATACTTACTGTTCGGTACCTATTCATTTTCTTGAATAAATTTACGCTCGATTACTTCGCAAAAACGAAGCTTTGATCAAAAATGTGAAAAATGAACTTGCAACAATAAAAATCGCATTGTTTATGATAGCGATAATAAGGATTAACACTGAGTGGAAATCTAGGTTCATCGAAAACCGTATCTCGCTGATTACTTTGCCGGTGAAAAATTCACAGAAAAATGCAGTATTTGTAGGTATTTCAAACGCGCACATTTTTTTATCGATTCAATGACTCGTGTCAACATGTGAAAAAATTAGTAGGTTCGTACGTACGTACGTCTGCGTACCTACGTACGTCGATTGAAGGCGAAGACTACCGGTGACCGTCGTATAGTGATACCGCCTGCAGGTCTAACGGGAATTTTTTTCGGGTAGTCTCCGAACAAACGTACATCCAATTATTATTACTTAGGTACGTACGTGATTGTAATAGTAGACTTGGCACGATGTAAGCGAAAATAGAGGATCGATGAACGTTTGCGTAGAACAGGTTTTGATTGTGGGTCTATTACCGGTTCGTCGTCTGCGTAGGATATCATTTTATTAGACGCGAAAAATACTTACAAATATTACGAATTTAGTAGGCATAATCAAAAAATCAAACTCGATCACCTGGCAAAAAAATGACAGTTTGTACGCACGGCGACGTTTTATGGATATATTAGCGGTGATTTAATTGCGGCGGTATTTAGCAAACGACTCGAATTAATGATGCGCTCGGTACGAAATTAATAAAGCGTTGCGACGCGACGCGTACCCACGACACTTGCGTGGAGTGTATTCGTACCTACTCGGATGTATACAGTATGACCAGTAAGTCTTGTCCACTACCTAATATCTTGGGACTTAAGAGAGATAGAAAGATGGTTGAAACGGCATTGTCTTACTAGCGACGAGTACATCGAAGATCGATGATCAAATTTTCG